>PVJI01014373.1:0-44383 GCA_004026765.1 Micronycteris hirsuta
GAGAGGCAACCATACATTGCTGTTTCTCTCCCTCTCTCCCTCCCTTCCCCTCTCTCTAAAAATAAATAAAAATAAAATCTTAAAAAAATTAGAATGTTAAAAAATGAGGAAATTTGAGTAAACTTGGGAGTTTTGTAAATTTGAACTCAGCCCTTTGTTATAGTAAAACAACGTGCATTTGACCTTAGTTGATAAATGATCATTTGTTGTATGTAAAATCTGATTTTTTTAATTCAGCAATTATTTTAAACTCTACTCATTGAATTTGCTTTTATATGTTTTTAATTGTTTTACAAGTGGACATGCATGCTACTAAATTCATTTCTCCTAAACCAAATTATGGAAAACAGACATATATTGAATAGAATAAACCATCTACATTATTAGTAACACAAGGAAAGTTATTTTGCTTTCTGGTTTTAGTGTCCTCCACTCTATAAGCAATGGATTTCAGAAGGAATCTAGCGGTGGAAGAGTAAAAAAGAAAACAAAAATTTAGCCTGGATGAAGCATAGGACATATGAAATTTTTTTCTTATGAGTCTTATTTGTTTAGTAATAATTTTTATCAGTCCCTGGTTCTTCTGATGTTTCATTTGTATGTGAACTTCTGGAAAGTCAGAGTTCATTGAGACAGTAATTCTCTTTCATATGTTAGCTTAATTTTTAATTTGGTGTAAATATTTGCAAATTAAGACCAAGTTGTTTGATTTGTTGTAAGCAATAACCCTACACTGGTAAGAAGCAAGAATATCTTGTGATGAGCATTGTAGGCTCATTTAAAGTGCGAGGTCTGGATCCTCCCAGCCTAGGCGAGAATTCCTGGCAGTTGAGATGAGAATTAGATGCCCATTTACCTCTTGGCTCTGTAATTTAATCTTCCTAAAATACAATTTTCTCAACTGTCGAATAAGAACATACCATGTATATCTCGTAGGGTTGTTGTGAGAATTAATTGAGATAATCCACATAAACCCCTAGTCCAACGCCTGATGTATTTTTTAGCAGCTGCAGTTATCTTCTCAGGAGAACCCCAGACCAATTTATATTTCCCTCCTGAAGATGGTCTTTATCTTGTAACATAGAAATAACATTCCCTATGTGGTCTTTAAGTGTACTTCTTACACTGCAATCAGCTTTTTTTTTTCTTAAGAAAACGTTATCTATCTTTACATTTCTGCTTTTGAATCTATTTAGCAGCATGAGATAGCTCACAGCAAATTTCTTGTCAGTTATTAATATAATATTTTGTTTCAGAGTCTTCCTAACTCGAGAATTAAAATACAGTTTTTCCTGAAACAACAAAACACACAGACAGAATGGTCAGTTTGTTTTATTAAAACTATTAATAGAGAAGGTGTCCCAAGGGGCTCTCTGTTGTTGAGATGATAGAAGCAGTTTTGTTAGTTTTTTCCTTTGTGTTATATTCTTCTTGCTTCAAATAACAAACAGTTGTTACAAGAGTAAATACTATTTTAGATTATGGTTTCTTCTTTCATAGATCTGTTGGGAAACAAGCCCTTTTAATATCCTGGAGAAGATTTGATTATCTTCTAAAATAAGGCACAGCTCTCTGTCCACTGCAAAATTACTTCAATTCTATTACACCATCAATAAGCAAACACAGATTTTTTTTTTTTTTTGCTTTGCATCTTCTATTGGTAGACTGGTAAACCCTATAATGAATTTTCCCTATCTTATTTTATTCATCTATTTAAAAGTGAGTTAAGGATCCATTCTAACAAAATTGTGTAACTATTTCTCTGTGACCTTGTCAGTCTAACCTTAAATCTGATCTTTACAGTAGCTCCGTTTTTATTCTTCCTTTTACCCACAACACCATGTATTCATGTTTAAATGCTCAGAGAGACCCTCTCCAAATTCTCTACGGGGAATACTGCTTTCTTGCCTCAGTATTGAAATGTTCCCTGTCAGTCTTGATAAAGACAAGCAAAAGGGAATGGAGGCACTTGCAAAAAAGATGTGTACGTGTCTTGATCTTCAGGTATCATCTTGTCTACAAATACAGTTATTGCAGTCCTTTTTCTGGTGTACAGCTGCTTGCAACATGTTATTTAAAGATAATTGAATAACTCTCTATGATGACACTGATCATGCAGAGGCAGCAGCTGAAGAAGGTCTTCCTGTCTGTCTGGAGCAATGACTGGGGACAAGTTTACAAGCTTCTTGTACTTTTTCATGCTTCACATTTGCAGCCATGGTAGATTAAAAAGAAAAAGAAAAAGAAAGGAAAACATCTGCAGGACACTTCTGACACACAAGGATGTGTTTGAACATAGTAGTAGCATTTGGAAATGCCTGTTTTATTTGACAGAATTTGCAAATCACATTTTTCCCCTCAGAATAACTTGCAGTGTGGAAATGCTTCCATATGCTACAAATTGTTCTCATCATTTTGCTGAAGGGGAAGCAAAAAGAAGAGAACCGTGGCTAAGTCTATGACTTGTATAAAGCAGTAAGCTACAGCAGGCACATACTTTGCAGTGGCTCCCATTAGGTTTAACACCAAACACGTTGGATTCTTATAAGTAATACCCCCTAGTCAGTCCTGGTAGGTGGTTTCTTTCTTTAAAAATTCACCTTAGTATAAATTTATTGATAATTCTCCAAGTTATTCCTATATGTAAATTGTTCTCAGTTCATTTATCAGCAAAAAAATATTTTAGCTCTTCTGTATATCACATAATCAGAAGTTCCCATGTTCCAACAGTCTTATTTTTCTAAACCCTGGCAGGGAAAATCTCTTTGTTCATATTCTTATACCAGTGTCCATTTCACTAATCATCTTGATAAGAATATAGAGGCTTCTACGTCCAGAGTCAACAAGAACCTCAGTTAAATCAAAGTTCTCTGTTCTCTTATTTTCACTTCAGAAAGTGGCCATGTTCTCTTGAGACTATATGAAAAAAGCAGTTGTAACATATACACAAAAATGTATTAAAAATCTTTAGTATGTCAAACCAGAGATGTAGAATTTAAAACATGATAAAGTGTTGACTCTGCCCTTCATCTTCAGGATTCTAAAATACTGATGTTCATTCATTCATCTACAGTTTTAACACAGACTTTTTGAGCACCCACTATATGTAAAATGAGAAGTACCAGATGAAATCATGGCCCCTATTGAAGAGCTTATATTTCCAGGAAAATTAGAAAAGCAAAAATAGATTATAAAATTCAAATTAAAAACATAAACCATTCTACAAGATAGAGAACAGAGTGGCTAATTCTGCTGGAGGGATCAAGCAAGGTTCATGAAATGTTCAAAGGTTACATGTGGGCTGCGTTTGAAGGAGCAAAGGCAATTTCCAGGTGCACCACTGAGAATAAATATTTTGGTCAGAGGGAAAAGCACAGGTAAAGGTACAAGAGGCATGGTGTTTTCAGGGAGCAGGGAAAAATCCAAGTCAGAGCAGAAAGCCACAGGAGAGCTCTGAGGGAGGCCTGCCTGTGAATCTGGGAGTCTGCTACACTGACTGTTCAACGAAAAGGACCAGTAAATACTTTATTTATTTAATTCATTGCAATAGTAAAGGGGATTTTGTTTCTTAGTTTCTCTTTCTGATAGTTCATTGTTGGTGTACAAAAATGCCAACAATTTCTGAACATTGTCTTTCTATCCTACTACTTTGCCAAATTCTTTTATTATGTCAGGCATTTTTCTGGTGGAGTCTGTAGGGTCTTGTATGTACACCACCACATCATCTGTGAATGATGAATGATGACAGTTTTACCTCCTCATTTCCAATTTCAATGCCTTTTATTTCTACTTCTTGTCTGATTACCTGGCTGGGACTTCCAACATTATGTTGAATAAGAGTGGTGAAAGTGGGACTTCCAGCCAAGATGGAGGCATAGGTAGATATACTGTGCCTCTTCACACAACCAAATGAAGGACAACAAGAAATATAAAAACAAAAAACAACCACAACTGACATAAAATCAAACTGTAAGGAAGTCTGACGACCAAGGAGTGAAAGAAGAAGCATTCATCCAGACTGGTAGGAGGGGCAGAGCCTGGTAGCTGGGGCAGAGAGGACTCCAGGCAAGGAGGCAGCTGGCAGACCAGGCAGTCCTATATTTGCATGTGGATAAACTGGGGGGAATAGCTGGGGAGCAAGACAGACCATGCAACCCAGGATTCCAGTGAGGAGAAATAAAGCCACAAAACTTCTAACTAAACCTGTGGAGGTTGTGGAGGTAGGAGAATCTCCCAGCTTCACGTGAGAGTTCATTCAAGAGATTCACAGGGTCCTAGAATGTACACAAAATCATCTACCTGGGAATCAGCACCAGAAGGGCCCAATTTGCTTGTGGGTAGTGGAGGAAGTGACTGGAAACTGGCAGAGAGCCAAGCAGATGACATTGTTCTCTTTTGGACCCCTCCCCTAGATATAGGAACACAACACAGCAGTGGTTTGCCCTGCCCCGGCGAATACCAAAGGCTCTGCCCATTACTACATGACAGGCATGCTGGGACAAAAAAGAAATGTTCCAAATGAAAGAATAGACCAAAGCTCCAGAAAAAAAAAAAAAAAACCCACAATGAAGTGATGAAGAGAGAGTCAACCTATAAGATGCAGAGTTCAAACCACTGGTAATTAGGATGCCTACAGAAATGGTTGAGTATGGTTGCAAAACTGAGGAAAAAGTGAAGGCTATGCAAAATGAGATAAAGGAAAATGTATAGGGACCCAACAGTGAGGGGAAGGAAACCTAGACTCAAATCAATGGTCTGGACCAGAAGGAAGAAATAAACATTTAACCAGAACAGAATGAAGAAACAAGAGTTCACAAAAATGAGGAGAGGGTTAGGAACCTCCAGGGCCACCTTAAACGTTTCAACATCTGAATCATAGGAGTGCCGAAGGAGAAGAGGAAGAGCAAAAGATAGAAAATTTATTTGAAGAAATTATGAAGGAGAACTTCTCTAATCTGGTAAAGAAAATAGACTTCTAGGAAGTCCAGGAAGCTCACAGAGTCCTAAAGAAATTGGACCCAAGGAAGCACATACCAGGACACATCATAATTACATTACCCAAGATTAAAGATAAGGAGAGAATCTTAAAAGCAGCAAGATGAAAGGACACAGTTTCCTATAAAGGAATTCCCATAAGACTGTCAGCTGATTTCTCAAAAGAAACCTTGCAGCCGAGAAGGGGCCAGCAACAAGTATTAGAAGTCATGAAAGGCAAGGACCTACAACCAAGATTACTATATCTAGCAAAGCTTTCATTTAGAATGGAAAGACAGATAAAGTACTTCCCAGGCAAGGTCAAGTTAAAGGAGTTCATCGTCACCAAGCCCTTATTATATGAAATGTTAAAGGGACTTATCTAAGAAAAAGAAAATAAAAAATATGAACAGTAAAATGACAACAAACTCATAGTTTTTAACAACCACACATAAAGCAAAAACAAAAACAAACCAAGCAAACAACTAGAACAGGAACAGAATCACAGAAATGGAGATCACATGGAGGGTTATCAGTGGGTAGGGTTTGGGGTAAGGATGGGGTAAAGGTATGGGGAATAAGAAGCATAAATGGTAGGCAGAAATTGACAGAGGGTGGTTAAGAATAGTATAGGAAATGGAGAAGCCAAGAACTTATATGTATGACCCATAGACATGAAGTAAGGGCAGGGAATGATGGTGAGAGGTGGGGTACAGGGTGGCGGGGAATAAAGAAAGAGGGGAAACAGGAAAACTGTAATAGTATAATCAATTAAATATATTTAGAAAAAAAAAAGAATGGTGAAAGTTGACACCTTTGTCTTTTTCCTGATCTTAAGGAAAACGCTTTCAGTTTTTGCCCATTGTGTATGATGTTCACAGGTTTCTCCTATATGGCCTTTATTAGGTTGAGGTATGTTCCCTCTATTCCAATTTTGCTGAGTGTTTTGATCATATGTGTGCGTGGTATTTTATCAAATGCTTTTTCTGCATCTATTGATATGATCATGTGATTTTTTCCTTTCATATTGTTTATGTGATGTATCACGTTTATTGATTTGGGAATATTGTACCATCCTTGCATCCCTGGAATAAATCCCACTTGATTATGGTGTATGATCTCTTTAATGTATTGCTGGAGATGATTTCCTAGTATTTTGTTCACGGTTTTAGCATCTATGTTCACCAGAGATATTGGCCTGTAATTTTCTTTCTTTGCTGCGCCTTTATCTGATTTTGGAATTAGGATGATACTGGCATCATAAAAAGAGTTTGGGAGTTTTTCCTCTTCTTCAATTGTTTGGAATAGTTTAAGGAGAGGTGTTAGGTCTTCTTTGAATATTTGGTAAAATGTCCCTGTAAAGACATCTGGTCCAGGGCTTTTGTGTGCTAGGAGTTTGTTAATTACTGCTTCAATTTCACTAGTTGTTATTGGTCTATTCAGGTTTTCTGCTTCTTTCTGATTCAGTTTTGGAAGATTTTATGTTTCTAGAAATTTATTCATTTAACCCAGTGTAGGGTAAGTGGAGGCAGTCTGGCTTCTTCACCCCAGTGTCTGGGTAACTAAGGGAAGCAGTGTTCCCACAGCCTTGGAGGGGCCTGATAACCAGTGTTCTCATAACCTTGAGACTGGGTCCAATAAACTGTTCCAATAACATGAAGTGGGCTCTCGTGCACAGAATTATGTTATGTTATGTAGTGTTCTGGCTTTGTTCCCCTCTAGTACTTAAAGAGGTAGAGACTCCCTACTGCGGGGTCAGGGGGGGAGGATGATGGAGAGACACACTCAAGAGGACAGGTGCCATGAAGGGTGCCATGCAAGGAGACACCCAGCTTGCAGCTTGTGTGGCTTACCCACACATGAATAAAGGCATGCCTGACAATCCAATGGCTCCATGGATATTTTCCATCTGCACGAATACCATGAACCTGCCAGGCCAGGCAGTCCAGTTTCTTGGCATATATTTGTTCAT
Source organism: Micronycteris hirsuta (assembly GCA_004026765.1). Classification (NCBI taxonomy): domain Eukaryota; kingdom Metazoa; phylum Chordata; class Mammalia; order Chiroptera; family Phyllostomidae; genus Micronycteris; species Micronycteris hirsuta. The sequence goes on from PVJI01014373.1 coordinate 6,947, forward strand.
AGTTACCTCTTACAATCCTTTGTATTTTTGTGGTATCAGTTGTTACTTCTCCTCTTTCATTTCTGATTTTATTTATTTGGGTCCTCTTTCTTTTTGTCTTGTTGAATCTGATTAAAGGTTTGTCAATTTTGTTCATCTTTTCAGAGAACCAACTCCTAGATTAATTGATCCTTTGAATTTATTTTTAGTCTCTATGTAATTTATTTCTTCTCTGATCTTGGTTGTTTTCTTCTTTTTACTCACAACCGGTACATGCAAAAATATGAAACTACACCACCAAATTATACCATACACCAGAATAAACTCAAAATGGATTAAAAAAAACTTAAATATAAGTCATGATACCATAAAAATTCTAGCAGAAAACAGGCAGTAAAATCTCAGATATGTCAAGTAGCAATATTTTTGCCAACGTATCTTCTAAGGCAAGAGAAATAAAGGAAAAATAAACAAATGGGAATTTAAAAAATTATAAAGCTTCTGCACGGCTAAAGAAACTATCATCAAAATGAAAGGGGACTGACTGTATGGGAGAACATATTTGTCAATGACACCTCAGACAAAGTTTTAATCCCCAAAATATATTAAGAACTCATACAACTCAATACCAGGAAGCCAAACAATCCAATCCAAAAAATGGGCAAAGGACCTGAATAGACACTTCTCCAAGAAGGACACATAGATGGCCCATAGACATCTATGAAAAAATGCTCAACATAACTAGCCATCAGAGAGATGCAAACTAAAGCCACAATGAGATATCACCTCACACCTGTCAAACTGGCTATCATTAATAAATAACAAACAACGAGTGCTGGCAAGAATGAGGAGAAAAGGGAACCCTAGGGCACTGTTAGTGGGAATGCAGACTGGTGCAGCCACTGTGGAAAACAGTTTGGAACTTCCTCAAAAACTTAAAAATGGAACTGCCTTTTGACCGAGTGATTCCACTTCTGGGATTATACTGAAAGAATCTTGAAACACCAATTCAAAAGAATTCATGCACCATAATGTTCATAGTAGTGTTATTTACAATAGCCAAGATTTGAAAACAGCCTAAGAGCCCATCAGTAGATGAGTGGATTAAAAAACTGGTACATTTATACAATGGAATACTATGGAGAAAAGAAGTAATTTTACCTCTTGTCTGCTTTTGGTGGCATCACGGATGGAACTGGAGACTATTATGCTAAGTGAAATAAGCCAGTCTTTGAAAGACAAATACCATATGATCTCACGTATAAGAAGAATCTAATGAACAAAATAAACTAATGAACAAAATAGAACCAGAGGCATAGAATTCTGGGATAGACTGACAGCTTTAAGAGAGGAGAAGGGAGGTGGGGACTGTTTGAAAGAAGGTGAAGGGATTAGTTGGAGAACATATATGAAGGACCCTTGGACATAGACAATGATGTGGGAGTGCCTAATGAAGTAGGAGTGGGTTGGGTGGAGGGAGGTGAAAGAGGGGGGAATTGGGACAACTGTAATAGAAGACAATAAAAATGTATAGAAGTCAAACAAGAAAAGAAAACACAAAGAAAGCCCAAACACACAAAACAAGAGGAGCAGTAGAGATCAGTATTCATAAAAGAAATACCATGGGGATTTTTATTATAGAAAAGTGTCTAAGGATGCAATGTGAAGGATTACAGGAGAGGGAGAGAAAGTAGTAGGTTGCTAGGAAGTTAGGAGTTTACGTAAATCAAAATTAAGTCTCCTATAGATCAAGATATTCCAACTGTATGTGGTATTTGTTTTTAAAAAACATAGTAACACAGTCAGATAATCTAAACTCTTTATTATGAACTATCAGACTGAAAAATGAAAATATCCAAATAGTCTACTATATTTAAGAATCCATTTTTAATATTCAATTCTTTTCCACTTAGCAATAAAACACAAATTAACAAAACATATTTTAAAATAGTCTCTTGTAGGTCTTGAAAAATAAGAACATTTGCTTCTAACTATTTAGGAAATCTACTCTCTTGGAGAGTTTTATTTGTTTTGTTTCATTTCATTTTTATTTCTTAATATTGTGAACCACCAGTTAGAAATTTAAAAACCTTCTTCTGCTCCCCCAAACTTGGAGCTGTGGCACTTAAATCTGATGCTTCACTCTGGGTACTCAATTCATCAGATAAATAATTAAGTGTCATTGTGTCCCTTGGGTTGTTTAAAAGGTTTTCTTTTAGGTTTTGGCCTATTGTTTACACCTGTTCAGAACTTTGCATCTTTCCTACACATGTTGTCCTTTTGGACTTTATGAGATAGATCATCAACTCAAGAAATTTTAAAAGGAAAAAAGAAGGAACAACCAGACTTTTCATTTCTTAACTGAATTTCATGAATAGCATTGGCAATTACGCATTTTAAAACAAATAAAATAAGGTCCATGTCACCAAGCATTTTTGCATTTGAATAATGAGTTGTCTGACTATTGTCCTAACTATGCTAAAAACAAAACCACACAAAAGATAAACCTTGGCTATAACTTCTAAAACTGGAATGAACTTGGTGGGGAAAAGAAAAGCACTTCAGATCCTGAGTAGGCAGTTTCTACTTGTTTTTGAGCCAGGTCCCAGCATTTGCGATGCGATTAAATTCTCTGAAACTTGGTGCGCTATTGAGCAAGGCCCTTCCCCATTGTTGTCCAGCTGGGTGTGCCCATGTGAGAAGTGCAACATGAGGCATCAGAAACGATGAAAGATACAAACTTCAAGGGAAGAAGAAAGAGCTAAATAGTGCTCTTTGTTTTCAAAGCACATGGTAACAAGACAAGCCACTTCATAAGCACCATCCTATGAGCCCTCTGAGAGCCTGGCAGAGGAGTAGGAGGAAGGCAATTCAGTGTTCCACCCCAGGCTACGAATGAAGACTCACAGGTGGACAGGCAGAGTGGTTTATCCTGTGCCAGGAGCCACACATTGAGCTCTTCTTAATGCCTCTTTTGGAGAAACTCTTTGACAGGGACTATGTTCTCATGAAAAATCTAGTTCAGATGCTGAAAAGGATAGAAATTTAATTCTGTAATACAAGAAAACCCAAATTAAATGGGTCTTCCTATGAAAGAAAGCATCATACAAGTGGCAGTGGTTCTGATAAAGCTGACATTCATCATCAGCTTATATTCTTCTTCTTCCCTTTGCCTTTGCCACTTGTGGCTCAAAAATAACCTGAAGGAAATAAAGCAAGATGGAAGGAAAGCTGCATGTTGCTATGGGTGGGGCAAAAATAAAATGGACAAGCATAGGATACCTGGAAAAAAGCAAGCCAATTCAATCCACTATTTGTGGACTTCCAAAGTTAATATAATGAAAACACTTTTAGGCTACATTCTCAGAAGATATGACAGGATTCAGCCACATGATTCTTGTTAATGGTCCTGGGAATCCCACAATGGAAACCTCAGCCCCGTGCTGAGAATTCTCTCCATTGTTTTATATCTTCCAAAGTCATAAACAGTTGTTATATAAATGTTGTACTGCTCAATTCCCAGTGTACCTTTATTCTCTCTAATCCTCTGCTAGACTTATACATACACATCTAAATCATGCAGATCTTGCTCACAAATAAAGCACACAACCAGTGCTGAGGGAGCTATGAAGGTTAATATCTGCTCATGTCTCCTGATGCTGAGGGAGGTTAGCCATTAGCACTTGTGCATGCTGCTGAGTCAGGGTGGCCTGCCAGTTTCCTTCTGTAGACCGGTGTTGCTCAGAGTTGCCTTTTTAATAAAAATTGCCACCGAAAAGGGCTGAGAGAGAGAGAAAACTCTTTCAATACAATGCCAAAAGAAATGACTTATGGCTTTGCTAAATAAAGATGTCAGACAAGAAAAAAAAAAAAAAGAAAAAAAAAGAAAAAGGAAAAAGGAAAAGAAACATGCTTGTGGAATGCTATCTTATTCTTAAATTCAGATTGCCAGCAAAGATCCAAGCAGTGACCACTGTTTCCAGATTGCTGGTTAGTCAAGTGTTTCAGCATTCAATACACTTTTTCTTGACTTCTTCATGTTTGCGAAAAGGTAATGTTGCAGACAGGCAAAGACACAAATCCTGAAGTGTCAGCTGAAAACCTGGAGAAACCAAACACCTGTTGATGGGGATAAGAGAGCCCTCCAGGCAGAGTTTTCTACTTTATTTAGAGAGTTTAAATTAGATCTGAGGTTGTTGGAGGTGGTGGGGTTGGGGAACAACATGCAAAATCTGCCCTATCTCCTGAAAAAAATATAAAACAATAAATTATGAATGGTAAAGATCTTGTCCCTTGTTACAGGATGTCCAACCTAAGGTATACTAAAGATCATATAGTTCCAAATCTCATTTTCCTAATGGGAAATAAAATCCCAGAAATAATGAGTGACCTACACAAAATTACATAGCATTAGAGGCAGGGCAGAAATGCAACTGTGGTCTCTTAGTTCATATTTCAGTGTCTTTTACAATGACCTGGATGCAAGAAATATTTGAATACCTTTTATTAACCTCTGACTGACCAAGTTAATTCTCCAGTTGTAAAACTTTTTTGGTACAACTGTAATCTTATTTTATATTTGGATGATCACATTTTAGAATCTTTGGATTTTTTTTCTTTTTGACTTTTTATTTCTTTTATAAAATGTTAATCCTCACGAAATGAAATAATATAGGTAAGTTTTTGTAAAATGAATGTGTTTCCATTTGTCAAAAAGTAGTTTTATTAATTTTAAACAGAAACTTAATTCCCTTACTCTGAAATAGTTTGAACTTCCTGTACTGTGAGTACAAGCAGTACTAATATACTTGAAAGCCAAGGCTTTGGATTCAGGTGAACTTGAATTCAAGTCTCTGCTGTCATCATAAATATATGATCTTGATTATCTTGATTGAGTTATTTAATTTTCTTGGAGTTTCTGTGCCTTTGGTGTAAAATAGGAATGTTAATATTACCTGACTTTCAGGCTGTTATGAAGAACAGCTAAGATGTTCAAAAAACATCAGTGACTTTCAAATACCGTTAGAAATGAGCTACATATTCATACTTCAAAAAAAGGCAAGATTTATTCCAAGAGATTTCTAGGTTTGATCAATTTATCATGTATTAGCCTTTCTCCTGACTTCTGTGCTGAGACACACCCCCTCCGCTCTCTCTCTCTTTCTCTCTCTTTCTGTTTCTGTCTCTGTCTCTGTGTCTCAACTTTAGAGTGAACACAACTTTCCCCAAGGTCTACAGGTAGATACTACCGCAGTCCTTGTCTCAGTAACAAGGTGAAGACAGGGCAAAGAGGATTGCTATGATTCAGCCTGAGGCCTTTTTCCTTTGCTCTTTTATATTTTCCCATGTGGACCCCAAGAAATGAATAATGACCTTTCTTTCTGAAACTAAAAAGGAGAGAAACTTCATTACTGTGTTACAAGAGTGATATAACAGTATTTAGGGGAACTTTTGGGATTTCCAGGCAGGAGAACAATTATAGCTCCTATTATAATGCCTCTTAGTCATTAATGTAAATCAATTCACATTTGTTTTGTTTGTTGGTTAGTTTTGTCTTCAGACATATCAGGTTCTAAGTGCCACAGGAAGGGTAGGGTGCAAATGACAGGCAAGGGAGGTATTGTTTTGCCTGGTAAGGTACTTCTTTTTGGTCCCCAACAGTCTCCTTTGTTCTTTCAAACCTCATACTTTGTAGGGGCTGGATTACTATCTCATTAGTGATGACTCATCAGCCAAAACTATAAGCACAATCATTAAGAGATGATTTGTTACAGGTTTTAGATACTGTTACTGCTTGACACAGGACACAATCTTTTCTTTTTCTCTTTTCTTCTTTTTTTTCCTATGGTGGGTGCTTTAACCTATTCTCTCAGAACTTTCTTTCCTTAATTTGTGCCCGCTCTATGATTCAATGAAAGCCAATATTTCTAGTTGATTCTGAGTTGCTGAACTTTTTATTGATATTACTTGTCTTTGACTTTCAATTAGTTAAAATCATATTCAATTACAAATCATATTCAAATCATATCATATTCAATTAGTTAAAGCACTTATAAAGCCCAAAGCCACTTCAAAAGCATATACATTAGGTAGATGCAGCTGAAGAATGAAATATGTTATTTTATCACTCTGAGTATCATATAGGTTACTTTTTCTTTTGCTCTCAACCTTATCACAAGACAGTTAAAAATTCTATTTTTTCTTGTTTCATATATGTGTATACATATATTTTTTTTCTGCATTCATCTGGCTAAAAATCCACTTCAATCCATACCCCAGTTATGTACTCAAATAGGATTATAACCATAAATATAAAACACAAAACCATAAAACTTCTCGAGAAAACAGGAGAAAATATTTATGACCTTGAGTTACAAAAAAATTTCTTAGCTACACACTATTCATAAAAAGAAAAATAACTGATAAATTAAATTTCATCAAAACTAATTTTCTCCTCTGTGAAAAACACTGTTAAGGGAATGAAAAGGCAAGCTACAAGCTAGTAGAAAATATTTTCAAATCATGTATTGATAAAGGATTTATATTCAAAATACATAAGGAACTTTCAAGACTTAATGATGAGAAAATAAACAATTACTCTTCCAAAAAAAAGAAGATTTTGAAAAAGCATTTCACCAAAGAAGAGATATGAATGCAAATAAGCACATTAAATTGTGAACTTCATCTATTGTTAGGAAAATGCAAATAAAATCAAAATGATATCATACAATGTACTTATTCAAAGGACTGAAATTTTAAAAACTAATCATACCAAAGCATGATGATATGGAGCAACTAGAACTTTCCATATTGGAAAACAGATCACATTTTTTAAAAAAAGTTAAACATACACCTATCATAAGATTAAGTCCTTCTACACCTAGGTATTTACCCAAGAGAAATAAATGCACATATCTATTAACAAACTTGTTTGTGAACGCTTATAGAAGCATTATTCAAAACAGAACAAAATTGGAAATCTGAATGTTTATCGATAAATGAATGGATAAACAAAATATCATATGTTCATGGCATGTTTATACTATTCAGGAGTAAAAAGGAATAAACTATTGACACACACAACATAAATGAATCTCAAAATGATTATGCCCAGTGAAAAGTATCTTACCAAAGAATAGTATATACCATATGGTTAAAAATATATACAATTCTAGAAAGCATAAACTAATCTAGAGTGGTAGAAATAGGTGGTGAGAAGGGGTGGAAGAAAAGGTTTCAAAGCAGATTGCGAAAACTTTTGGGGGCAATTGATATGTTCATATTTCTATTTGCATCAAAGGTTTCATGGGTATAAGCAGATGTCAAAACTTACCAAGTTAATATTTTAAATGTGAGTAATTTATTGCATATCAGTTATGCCATTTTAAAAACCTGTCAAAAATAAAAATAAGGCCAAAAATATTCTATCAGCTAAGGAGACAAATCTGATAAAAGAATCTGCAAGGAAATATTAGCCAAAAGTGGTTGCCTACCCCTACCACTTCGGTTGTCCATGACTGTGACACAGACAAGTGAAAGTTAGGAACAGGGAGATTTGTCCCAGGTGCCCAAACTCTGACTGCGATCCTCTAACTCTAAGTTCAGTAATCACTCTAAAAAATTGGTCACTCTAGAAAAATTGTTTAGAAGTTGTGGATAAAGCATAAAATCATAAAGTAGGCTCTTTTTCTTCCATTGTTCTTGTGTCTCACTCTTCGGCTAAAGCCTATCAACTTTTCTGGGGTTTGCACTAACACTTTTACTCTACTGGAGTTTCTTTCATCATTTTTCAAGCTGTGACTTGGCTATCAGTAGATCAGTCTATATCAGGTTAATGAGCAAAAAACCACCCCATTGGCTCTCAAGTGCTTGCTGGCCCTCCTTATCTTTAAAAGCCTTTTAAACTTCATGTAGACACACAATCCCGAGGCAGGAGGAAAGAGTTTTGGATTAAACAATCCAGTGCAGTTTGTAAACACTTGCCTTATATAGTTCCTGGTATTATACATGGGTACAGGTTACCCTTTGTCCTATAAAAGGGACACACAATACCCCCGAGATTAGAATAGCTTTAAAAGTTCATCAGTTTCTCAGTTCTTTCCTTTCCTTTTTCTTTAGTACAGCAAATGTTTCTTTAGGATAAATTTGATTTTTACCTTCTATTGACTCTGAAAACTACATTTTCCTTTTTTTATGTAATTTTCACTCCCTTTATCATCTTCCCTGGTGAGATTTTTTTTACAATGAAAACCTTTTCTATGATCATGAAAGGAAAAAAGATACCTTGAATGGTACCTAAGTATTAAGATTACTGTCAGAAGGTGTGAAAACATTTTTTTCTGCTATGAACAATGAAATCAGCAACCTTTGCTGTTGCTTCTAGGGTGGACTAGTATGTCCTCTTAGATTCTAGTGTGACAGAGGAACTTTAGAATTAAAGTAGTGTTAATGGTGCCCCTGGCACATAACAACAATGCTACTAGCTTGCAATTAAGCATACCTGTAACTGCTTTTCCAGTAGTAGAAAGAACCTGGCTCCTTGAAACCTGTGGCCCCAGCTTGGAACATGACCCTATTTGAGATGTGACCTGTATAGTTCAGAAGAACTTACCAGGGGCTCCTCAAAACCTGTGACCCCAGCTTTGGACATGACTCTATTTGAAATGTGACCTGTGTAGTTCAGAAGAACTTACCAGGCCCACAATAAATCAGACCTCCCTCCACCTTATCCTCATTCATCAGCAAGAGGCTTTGACCACTTGAGCTGACCGTCCAGGCCGACTGAAACAAGATTGGCTTCAATTCAGCCTTTCAGGTTAAAAGACACATAGTAACTGTGTCTTTGACAGTAGCACTCATGGAAACTTCTGACTGCAACGATTTCTTTTACTTGTACTGTGTTCGAAGCAACCAGAAAAGCAATATTTTTACAGAGTCAGCCTATCTAAATTGATAATAATGAAAAGATACAATTAAGATAGCCACTTTTCTTTTTTATTTTTTTAAGTATTGAAAAGAGTCTAGGGGGAATTTAGCCTGCTTCTGGCATGTAGCAGCAATTATGTGGGTCCAGACCGGGCTCAGATTTTCCTGTGCTCAGCTTTCCCAAGCGCAGTGGCTTTACACTGAGTCTTTCTTTTGAAACAGTAGGATTCGGGCTCTGTTCCAGGTACATGCAAGTATTTATTATTAGTTCTCATAATCATAATCACTATAAATATTAATGCATTTTACCAGTCTGGTAGCCCATATCTTAAATCCCCAAGAATCTTAGCTAAATCCCCAAGAAAACTTTGCAACAGTTGTTTGGGGGCATTAAGGTTAGCATTTACAAGCAAGGAAAGATGGGTTTTTCAATTTTCAGAAAAGCCTGATTGATGGTTCAGGACTGAACCAGCATTTTGGTTCCCTCAGCCTTTGGAACATTGCACCATATGAGCACACAAAGAAGATGCAATCGAGGCACCTATAATCCAAATGCCTCCCAGCAGGATTTTCAACGAAAGGCCATAACCTGGAAGAGAGGCATGTGATTGCACCAGAGTCGACATGTTTGAGTTACATGTTGCAGAGTCTGCCAAGCTCACAGGCCATTTGCATTTCATGGATTCATACTACTGGGGCTTCGTTTACTTTTTTTTTTTTTTTTTTTTGGCTATTAGAGGTCATTCTCTTTTGGATTAATCAGCTTCCTGTTGACAAAGACAAATAAACAAGAAAAAAGCCCCACGGGCTTCTTGGACCTTAACAGCTCTTACCAAACAAATTATGATGATTTAAGTATGAATGATTCAGAAACATATGGATTAAATTTCCTTTCACATACATTTGAGTTTAAATATTAAAGGGGAAAATGCCTTGGAAACCTGTGTTTGGGGTTTTATCCATTCTCAAGTGTTTGAATTGTAGTTTTAAATATATTGGGCAGGAAAAGTATGCTTGAAACCACCAGGCAGATATAAGCAGGCACTCCTCAGCTTCCATTACCCATGGAGATCTTTCATTATGGCAATTAACTATCACTTAGTGTTCACTGTTTTCCTCTGAGTCACAGAAAAAATGGACTGTTTTTCTCTCTAGATCCATTGAACACAATAAATACAATACTTGCTACATATTAGGAAAGCAAAAGATCTACGGTATGGATAAATGGACACATGGATTAATTAATTAATCAACTTGAATCCATTTAGCCTGGCGTTTTCCTGTCTGATGTTTTGTTGCAGGTTAGTTCAATCTCAATTAGCTGTAGGTCATACCATAGGTTTTTACAACTTGCAACAAACCATTCTTAGGATTGAATTCTCCATGGACAACTCTTACTAGGTTTTTGGCTGTCAACGTCTGAGACTATTATTTTCCCCCAAAGTTTAAATCTGGTAAAACTCACATGTTTTTCCAAGATCATCCCTCAACAATCTAAATCCATGTATATTTTAGGGGAAATTTAATCCACGTGCCCCTCAGTTCATTTGCACAGATCATCGTCGTACTTTTTAGTGAATGCTATTGTGATATTTTTGTGTAAATAATTTTTGTCATACAACTATAAAGTTACATTTTCCCGGTGATATCTGGGGTAGGCTATGCTGATTGCTTACCCGATAGTCATCCCTCTTTTTTCCTAATTGAGCCTCTATTTTATTCTGATATTAGGCAGCCTATGTTTCAGGGGACTCCTTTCTAGGCTGGGTGGGGGGTGAGGGTAGGGTAAGGGGTTTTTTTTACTGTGGAAAAATATACATAATATAAAAATTACCAATTTAATTATTCTGAAGTATATAATCACAGGCATTAAGTGCATTAACATTGTTATGCAACAATTCTTACATTATTTTTAATCAACATCACATTAAAGAACAGATGAATAAAATGGGAGACAAAACTCTACTGATAATTTCAAATAGATCGATGGGCAGCATCATTTCAACTACTCCTATCAGTCATTATGGGGAATTCTGACATGTTTGTAAGTCTTGGAATGACGAGACTATATCTAATAATTCTCAGCCTGTTGGGCTGATTCTACAAATAAACGTATTGATTTTTAAAAAATATTTTATTTATTTACACTAAGAGAGAAGGGAAAAGATGGATAAAGAGAGGGAAAGAAACATTGATCAGTTGCCTCTTGAATAGGCCCCAACCAGGGACTGAACCAGCAACCCAGGCTTGTGCTCTGACTGGTAATCAAACTGGTGACATTTTTCTTTGTGGGATGATGCCCCACCAAATCACACTGGTGAGGGCACATGTTGATTTCTTGATGCTGTGTCTTGATAATGCTTTCACATTAAAAGTCAGATTATTTACTTAAATTGTGGTGTCTAGCAAAATATTATAATTTGATTAAATCAAATTATTTTAAAAATTTAAATTTATTTTTAATTACAGTTTATATTCAATATTATTCTGTATTAGTTTTAGAGGTACAGCAAAGCAGTTAGAGAATCATGTACTTTACAGTTGGTATTTATTCATATGAGCAATTATGTAAGTTTCTTCCCTCTTGGTAGTGATTAACTTGAATATAGGCATGTGACCTTCTCCTGACCAGCGTGTTCAATGGCACAGACTTCTAGCAACATCTTCTTCACTTTTAAACTATGACCCATTATAGATACTGCACTCTTCCTATATTCAGATTTAGTCTGTGAGGACATGGTCTATGGACCTGCTATAGCCATCATGAAACCAAAAGAAAGACAAGAAAAATATGAAGACTCCAACCTGAAACTCTGATATTTGTGAGGTTCTGAATCTGCCAACTCTAAAACAAAACAGCCTACAGATTCCCTGCCACGTGAAATAAAAAATCTCATATATTGTAAACTATGATTAATTGAATATTCCATGGTTCACTCCCACATGCATTCCAATTAAATATAATATCTACATTATGATTTTAGAATTTCTGGATTTGTATAAAAAATATTTAGAACCCGCTTGATACGAAGCTGTTCACTCAGTGGCAAAACCTACATTTTACCTTTTAAAGTTAACAGCCCTATGAGATTTATTGAAAATAAAAATTAATCTTAAATACATGTAAACTAGAAAATTGTATGTTAACCTTTTTGTTTTTTGCATGTATTCAATTTCTAGTTTTATTTTTTTAAATGAGGGAAAATTGTAAAATAAAGTAACAAAAGCAATCAAAAGTACAAAATTCTTTGATTCCCCTATATTACTCATTCCTAAACTTGAGACTTCCTGCTACAATTTATATATAAGCAATTGGTGAAATAAGCTGAACTATTTAAAGTATATTAAATCACTTAAAATGATAAAAAGTAACTAACAAAAGTTAATCTCCCCTTTCTTTTACATGTTGCCTTTAAACCACATTTCCAAGTGCTCAGAATTTTCAGGATGTCCTCCAACTTGCTGTTGACCCTCATCAAATTCACTCGATAAATTCACTTGAAATAGTGGTAAAGATTTTGGGAGAACAAAAGTCAAATTTAGTTACACTTTTCTTGATTAAATTATCAACTGTGCTGGACACATCTAGTTCAATAATTTTCTACAACACACTGGCATGGGGCATTATAGGACAGTGATTAATACAACACAGAGATGCAGTTGCAGGGTGGCTGCTTTTCAAAGGCACAATTCAAGACATAGAGGGACCAGTGGAGATCAACTTATTAAATGATTTCCAAAATGCACTTCTCTGTGCTTTAGATCCTAACTGCACTCTTCTTATTGAACTGGCAATTTTATTTGTGATATGACATTTGCATAAAGGAGGCTGCTAATGAGTAACATAAACAAATATCATATGTGGTTTAAGCAACACATATCAGAAGAAATACAGTTTTGGGATTCCTTTCAAATCATGAAACAAGCTTCTTGAAATCACTTCTTGATGAGCAGGATTTGATTAGGTGGCAAGGAGGAGTAGGGAACATCAGGCAGGGTGGACTAACATCAGAAAAGGCACTATGCAAAAGTAGTATTAATCATGAGGAGAGGGTTGTTCCAGTGAAGGACCAATTGACCCTGGGAAATAGTAAAGTTTGGAAGATCAGACATGGCTAAATTCTGAAGCAGGTTTGCCTTGAGGAACTCTACTAAATGTCATCCTTTTGGGGGAATCAGCCAATCCAAGGATCCTTAATAATAATGTTTATTTTAATCACCTGGAAAGGCTGTTAAAGGGAAGATTCTGACTCAGTAGTTATGGTGGGAACTATAGTCTGCATTTCTAAGAAGCCCCCAGCTATGGTCTCTTGTTGCTGTGCTATGAAAACACTGAGGGGCTAAAATTAGGCTATTGTTGCAGAATACGGTCAGGAGTAAAGGATGCTCTTGGACTAATAGTGACAATGTAAAAGAAAAAATTTTTGAGAGGACCAGAAAATGAAAATATCAGTATTACAAAAAAATGAATGGTAATAGCAATTTGTGTTCCTAAGTTAGCAGTCACTAGTTCCTGGGTGAATTTATGTTGCATGCTGTGTTGTTGAGGCATATAGTCCAGGGGTGAATTCCTGTTTCTGCTGTCCCCAATACAGTGATTCTCATTTTTCTAATCTACTGATTGTGATTATCATGTTTCACTGTTGGGATTATTATATCAATTTATGTGTGTACCAGGCACCCACAAAATAGCACTGTTATTGTTGTAATTGTTGTTATTCTTATTTATTAATACTACAAATCACATAAAAAGAATTTCCAAGTATCCCCAAAGAGAGTGGGTAACTGCATTCCTCAAGATACCTTCATTTCCCAAAGAGAGTCGATTAGAATCTGCTGATTGTCTTGGGGAAAACATAGGTGATGCTATTAAACAGGATTTCCTTGTAATTGGAAGAATCTAATTGCTTCCATGTGTAGGTCCGATGAGGTTAAAAAAAAACTTATGTGCCCTGGCTGGTGTAGCTCAGTGGATTGAGCGCGGGCTGGGAACCAAGCGGTCTCGGTTCGATTCCCAGTCGGGGCACATACCTAGGTTGCAGGCCAGGTCCCCATGAGGGCCATGTGAGAGGCAACCATACATTGCTGCTTCTCTCCCTCTCTGTCTCCCTCCCTTCCCCTCTCTCTAAAAATAAATAAAAATAAAATCTTTAAAAAAAAAAACTTATATATCTGAACCACTTACAAATGGTCAGGGGTATAATTTTCACCAGTAAATACCTGGCATAAAACATCTAAGTGATGAAGACTTGAGTCAGTTTGTAAGGCCCTACTGCTCACAAGGGATTAACAATGTTCTTTAGCAGTCATTTAAATGAGTTATTTAATTCCATCTCTTCTCTTTGAAAACTATATTCTTCTTCACATACCCTCTTAATCTCATGCCCATCTCCCTCACATGACATGCACTCCCTTCCAGGCACAAATACACACACTCAAGGCACTTGTACAGCCAACCAATGAAATTGCAGAGCTTGAAGAAACCTCAGAAATTGTTATTGTAACAACTCAATTTTATACATGAAAAGACAAGGACATTTAGATTTAAGGTTTTTATCCTACTCACATAGGGGTTTACTCATGTCCTTGTGTTTTCAAGGTAAGAAATCTAAGGAATGCTATAAATAATAGAAATTACATCATCTTTTATAGCTCCTCTTAGGAAAATGATTTTTTTCTGATGTATATTTTTGGTCATGAGATTACATAGGCAGTATGGGGCAGAGATTAGGATGTGAATTCTGGGTAAGGCTACCTGTTGCACAGACAGCTCTATCTCTTGGTGGCCATATAACCCAAGACAAGCTACTTAATCATTGGGCCTCAGTTCTCTCATCTTTAAAATGGGATTAATAATAATAACTCTATTTTATAAGGTGTTGCTGAATTACATTTGTCAGTAGATATAGAGTGCTTGAAGTAATACTTGGTCCAGCTTGGTTGTTTTTTTTCTGAATCTGGACATTTCTTTGGTTTAAGCAAACTGAACACCCTTTTTCACTGACTCAGACTATCGTTCCAGTGATTCTTGTTCATTTCATTCCAGTATGTGGTTGAAATAACAAAGATGATCAGATAGTAAATGTCCTTGGAGCGTTCTTCAATTGACCAGAAAATAAAAATGCAACCATGATGTAAATAAATAATGGGCAAACTTTTATTGGGAAACATTTGTTAGAGGCTAGATCTTGAAATATTTAAGGAAATGGTTTGAAGTGAAAATGTTTTTAGATACTACCAACAAAAACAATTTGTATAATTTCACTCACCTTCTTTATTGTACTCTTATTTTTAGTCTTACATCGAAAAGCTGAATGTGATCTAGACTGAAAAGAAGAAAAAAGGTTTTCCAAATCTGCTTTTCATTATCCCCAACAAAGTCTGCTTCAGCATTCAAAACTCATGAAAACAGTGAAAAGAAAATGTCAGCATAATTCACTCTAGCTAAAAGTGCTTGAGAAATCTGTGGTAAATCCTTGCTGAGAAAATTGCTTAGGCACCACACTCTTCTATTTTGCATTTTTAATCACCTGAAAAGTGTCCTGCACTTTACTTTGGAGCCCATCCTGGGCTGGGCAAATTTCCATAGAGCAGGGAAACTTCCAAAGTTGAGTTCATCTGTAGCTACCCCTCCTGTTCAGGGGTATCCAGACATGTTGTGGTAGGTGAGGAAGAAATTTGGAAGTAGAGTTGATAACTATGAAAGCTGGCAATCAAAAGGCTGAATCATTATTCACAAATAATTTCTTTTTTATTTTTAAATTTTATTTTTAGTTGTGGATAATTTTTTTTTTTTTCAGAGAGAGAACATCCCAAATGTGTCACGGATTTCGTCCGGCAAAATCCGTGGTGGGGGGGGGCGCACCGATCGCGTGAATCAAACTCACCCAGAGACACGCTTTGAGAAAAGAGTCCGGAGCCACGGGCCTTTTCCAAGATGGACCCGTGGCTCCGGACTCTTTTCTCAAAGCGTGTCTCTGGGTGAGTTTGATTCACGCGATCGGTGTGCCCCCCCCCCCCCACGGATTTTGCGGGATGAAATCCACGACACAAATGAAATATACTGAATCATAAATACATGTAAACCATTGTATTTATCTTTTATAAGTATCTGCCAAAATGCCTGTATCAATTTATTTACACTAGGATTTTATTTTACTTTTTTACTTTATTTTTATTGTTGACACTATCACAGATGTCCCCATTTTTCCTCCTTTTGCCCACCCGTACTCAGTTCCCAACCCCCTTCCCTGTGGTCATCACCACACTGTTGTTTTTTTCCTATGGGTTTTTCATATATGTTCATTGGTTAATCCCTTCACTTTCTTTCAACCCCCTCCCCTCTGACAGCTGTCAATCTGTTACATGTATCCATGACTCTGTTTCTAGTTTGTTTGTCAGATTATTTTGATCATACGATTCCACTTATATGGTATTTTTCTTTCTCTGACTGGTTTATTTCACTTAGCATAATACTCTCTAGGTCCATCCATGCTGTCACAAAAGGTAAAATTTCCTTCTTTTTCAAAGATACATAATATTCTGTTGTGTAAAAGTACCAGAACTTTTTATCCACTCATCCACTGATGGACATTTTGGCTGTATTCAGATCTTGGTTATTGTAAATAATGCTGCTATAAACATAAGGGTGCATATATTCTTTCAAATTACTGTTTCAGGATTCTTAGGATATATTCCTAGAAGTGGGATCAGTGGGCCAAGAGGTAGTTCTGTTTTTAATTTTTTGAAACTCTCCATACTGTATAAAACAGTGGCTGCACCAGTCTGCATCCCCACCAACAGTGTACTAGGGTTCCCTTTTCTCCACATCCTCACCAGCACTTGTTGTTTGTTGATTTGTTGATAGTAGCCATTTTGGCCAGTGTGAGATGATATCTCATGGTGGTTTTAATTTGAAACTGCCTAGTGATTAGTGACAATGAGAATTTTTTCATATGTCTCCTGGCTATGTGTATGTCTTCTTTGAAGAAGTGTCTATCCAGGTCCTTGCCAATTTTTTAATTGGGTACTTTGTCTTCCTGGTGTTGAGTTGTATAAGCTCTTTATATATTTTGGATATTAACCCATTATCAGATGTATCATTAGAAAATATGTTCTCCCACACAATAGGCTCCTGTTTGATTTCATTGATGGTTTCTTTTTCTGTGCAGTAGCTTTTTAGTTTGATTTAGTCCCATTGATTATATTTTTCCTTTGTTTCACTTGCTCTAAGTGATATATTGGCAAAAATATTTCTACTAAAGTATCTGAGATTTTACTGCCTATGCTTTCTTCTAGGATTTTTATGGTTTTGCCACTTACATTTAAATCTTTTATCCATTTGGAGTTTATTATTATGTATTATTATGTATGGTGTAAGTTGGTGGTTTGGTTTTATTTTTTTGCATGTACCTGTTTAGTTTTCCAAACATCAATTAGTAAAGAGACCATCATTACTCTATTGTATGATCTTGCCTTCTCTGTGAAATATTAATTTACCATAAAGGCATGGGTTGATTTATGGGATCTCTGTTCTGATTCATTGATCAACATGCTTGTTCTTATGCCAGAACTAGGCTGATTACAATAGCCTTGCAGTATAGTTTAATATCAGGTATTATGATAACTCCAATTTTGTTCTTTTTTTTCTCAAGATTTCTAGGCTACTTCTGGCTGAGATAGAGGAATAGATAGACAAATTTGCCTCCTCACACAACCAAAAGAAGGACAGCAACAAATGTATAAACAAAAAACAACCAGAACTGACAGAAAATTGAACTGCATGGAAGTCTGACAACCAAGGAGTTAAAGAAGAAACATTCATCCAGACTGGTAGGAGGGTGGAAATGGGTAGCCAGGTGAAAAGGACTCAGAGAAAGGCTGCATCTAGAGAATCAGGGCAGACAAGGCAGTGCTGACAGACTGGGAGAGGCAGCTGAGGACGGACAAGGCAAGGCAGGCCCTGGTGGAGCATGTAGTCCCACATTTTTGTGCAGATAAACTGGGAGGAAAAACTGGGGAGCAAGACAGACTGCACAACCCAGAATTCCAGTGCAGGGAAATAAAGCCTCAAAACCTCTGACTGAAAAAACCTCTGAGGGTTGAGGCAGGGGAGAAACTCCCTGCCTCATAGGAGAGTTTGCTGGAGAGACCCACAGGGTCCTAGAATATACACAAAACCAGGGAATCAGCACCAGAAGGGCCCAATTTGCTTGTGCGTAACAGAGGAAGTGACTGGAAGCCAGCCAAGAGCTGAGCAAGAGGCATTGTTCCCTCTCCGACCCCTCTCTCACATACTGCACCACAACCCAGTAAAGTGGATTGCCCCACCCTGGTGAATACCTAAGGCCCCACCCCTTACTATGTAACAGGTGTGCTGAGACAAAAAAAAAAAAAAATGGGGCCAAATGAAAGAACAGTTCAAATCTCCAGAAAATATACAACTAAGCAAGGAGAGATAGACAACCTATCAGATGTACAGTTAAAACACTGGTAATTAGGATGCTCACAGAAATGGTTGATTATGGTCACAAAATAGAGGAAGAAGTGAAGGCTGTGAAAAGTGAAATAAATAAAAATATACAGGGAACCAACAGTGATGGGAAAGAAACTGGGACTCAAATCAATGGTTTGGACCAGAAGGAAGAAATAAACAATCAACCAGAAAAGATTAAAGAAACAAGAATTCAAAAATTTGACGAGAGGGTTGTGAACCTCCAGGGCCACCTTAAACGTTCCAACATCTGAATTATAAGAGTGCCAGAAGGAGGAGAGAAACAGCAGGAAATGGAAAACTTATTTGAAAAAATTATGAAGGAGAACTTCCCTAATCTGTCAAAGGAAATAGACTTCCAGGAAGTCCAGGAAGCTCACAGAGTCCCAAAGAAATTGGACCCAAGGAAGCACACACTAAGATACATCATAATTACATTACCCAAGATTAAAGATAAGGCGAGAATCTTAAAAGCAGCAAGACAAAAGGAGACAGTTACCTACAAGAGTTCCCATAAGACTGTCAGCTGATTTCTCAAAAGAGACCTTGTAGGCAAGAAGGGGCTGGAAAGAAGTATTCAAAGTCCTGAAAGGCAAGGACCTACATCCAAGAATACTCTATCCAGCAAAGCTATCATTTATAATGGAAGAGCAGATAAAGTTCTTCCCAGATAAGGTCAAGATAAAGGAGTTCATCATCATCAAGCCCTTATTATATGAAATGTTAAAGGGACTTATCTAAGAAAAAGATCAAAACTAAGAACAGCAAAATGACAACAGACTCACAAGTTTCAACAACTGAACCTTAAAAAAAACTAAGCAACAACTAGTACAGGAACAGCACCACAGAAATGGAGATCACATGGAGGGTTATCAGTGGGGAAGGAGGTGAGGGAGAAAGGGGGAAAATGTATAGGGAATAAGTAGCATAAATAGTAGGTAAAAAAAAATATATATACAGGGGGGAGGTTAAGTATAGTATAGGAAATGTAGAAGCCAAAGAACTTGTATGTATGAACCATGGATATGAACTAAAGGGAGGGGAATGTGGGAGGGAGTCAGTGTGCAGGGCCAAAGGGAATAAAGTGGAAGAAAAAATGGAACAACTGTAATAGCGTAATCAATAAAATATATTAAAAAAAAGATTTCCGAGGCTATTTATGGTCCTTTTTGGATCCATTTACATTTTTTAAAATATTTGTTCTAGATCCGTGAAATGTGCTATTGGTATTTTAATAGATTGTTTGGGTAGTATGGACATTTCAATGATGTTAACTCTACCAATCTGTGGACACAGTATATGCTTCTACTTATTTGTATCTTCCTTGATTTCTGCCTTCAATGTCTTATAATTTTCCAAGTACAGGTCTTTTACTTCCTTGACTAAATTTATTCCTAGGTACATTATTATTATTTTGTTGTTGTTGTTGTTGTTGCAATAGTAAGTGGGCTTATTTTTTTGGTTTCTGTTTCTTTTTTTAAGATTTTTTTATTTTTAGACAGAGGGGATGGATGAAAGAGAGGGAGAGAAACATCAATGTGTTGCCTCTCATAGGTTGTCCCCCACTGGGAACCTGGCCTGCAATCCAGGCATGTTCCCTGATTGGAAATTGAACTGGAGACCCTTTGGTTCACAGGCCGGCTCTCAATCCATTGAGCCACACCAGCCAGGGCAGTTTCTGTTTCTGATAGTTTACTATTGGTATGTAAAAATGCCACTAATTTCTGAATATTGATTTTGTATCCTGCTACTCTTCCATTTTTGTTTATTAGATCTAGGAGTATTTTTGTTGGAGTCTTTAGGGTTTTCTATATACAATGCCATGTTATCTGCAAATAATGACAGTTTTACTTCTTTTCTTTTTTTTTAAGATTTTATTTATTTTCAGAGAGAGGGGAATGGAGGAAGACAGAGAAGGAGAGCAACAGCAATGTATGGTTGCCTCTCACATGGCCCTCACTGGGGACCTGGCCCGCAACCCAGGCATGTGCCCTGACTGGGAATCGAACCAGAACCCTTTGGTTCCCAGCCCGCGCTCAATCCACTGAGCTACACCAGCCAGGGCTTATTTCCTCCTTTCTAATTTGTATGCCTTTACTTTTTATTCGTGTCTGATTGCTGTGGCTAAGTCTTCTAATATTATGTTGAATAAGAGTGATGAAAGCAAACATCCATGTCTTATTCCTAATCTTAAGGAAAAATCTTTTAGTTTTTGCCATTGTGTATGATGTCGACTGTGAGTTTTTCACATATGGCCTTTATTATGTTGAGGTATGGTCCCTCTATTTCCAGTTTTCTGAGAGTTTTTATCATAAATGTGTTCTGGATTTTATCAAATTATTTTTCTGCTTTTATTGGTATGATTGTGTGGATTGTTTTAATATTTTTATTTATTTATTTTTAGAGAGAGGGGAAGGGAGGGAGAAAGAGAGGGAGAGAGACATCAATGTGTGGCTGCCTCTCACATACCCCTAACTGGGGACTCAACTGGCCACCCAGGCATGTGCCCTGACTGAGAACTAAATCGGTGACCCTCTGGTTCACAGGCCGGCACTCAATCCACTGAGCCACACCAGCCAAGGCAGATGATGTGGTTTTTATCTTATTTTTTTATATGATGAATCACATTAATTGATTTTCAAATATTGTACCAATCTTCCATCCCTGAAATAAGTCCCAATGCATCATGGTATATGATCGTCTTAATATATTGCTGGATTCAGTTTGCTAATCTTTTGTTGAGGATTTTAGTATTTATGTTCATTAGAGATATTGGCCTATGTTTTTCTTCCATTGTTTTATCTTTATCTGGTTATGTAATTAGGATAATACTGGCCCTGTAAAAAGAGTTTGGAAATCTTCACTCCTCTTCAATTTTTTTTTTTTTTTTTGGCTAGTTTGAGGAAAACAGGAGTTAGTTCTACCTTGATTATTTATTAAAATTTGCTTGTGAAGCCATCCAGTCGAGCACTTTTGTTGCTGGGTGTATTTTTGCATACTACTTCAGTTTTATTAGTTGTGATTGGTCTATTCGGATTTTCAATTCTCCTAATTCAGTTTTGAAAGATTGTATGTTTACAGGAATTTATTCATTTCACTCAGATTTTCCAATTTGTGGATATAAGAGATCTGTCTGGAGAAAGGCCAAGTATTGTTAATATAAGAAGAACAGTTTGTAAAACATTGATGGAACCTGGCAGCCAAGGAGAGCAGACTGAAATGCACATGCTTGAACAATGCCAACTTCACTGTACTAGTCAGTGGGGGCAGGAGATGCCACTGAGTGAACATGTGGAATATGTGGCCATTGAATTCAAAATGATTGATCAATAGAGGAATGAATCTGCATCAAATTTTGTGTTAAGCTTGAACATTCCTCTGATGAAACTATCTGGATAATTCAGAAGGCAGCAGCTATAGGCAAATGGTGATTGGCAGCTTCATTGCAACGTACCTCTTCATGCATCACATCTGGTGCAGAGATTTTTGGCAAAATATCAAATCACCCAGGTGACTCAGCCCCCCTACAGCCCAGATTTGAGATCCGGTGACTTTTGGCTTTTCCCAAAACTAAAATTACCTTTGAAGGGGAAAACATTTCAGACCATCAATGCTATTCAGGAAAATATGTTGCAGCTGATGGCAACTGGGAGAACTGTGGGAGGTGCCTACTTTGAAGGGGACTGAGGCATCACTGTCCTATGTACAATGTTCTTGTATCTCCTTCAATAAATGTCTCTTTTTCATATTACATGGGTGGATACCCTCTGACATATATTGTACATTACTCAGTGAAAGTCCCTTTGCACCCCTTCTAGACTAGCAGTTTTATGAAGGTAGGGAATGCCTTTCACTGAGGTTCATATCCATTCAAATGCAGAGCAAAGTGCTGGGATATATTTTCTCTCAACACATACAAATCAATATCTTAAACAATATCTATGAGGTTGAATGTTGATATAAAGATAAAATGGAGTAATATATGTAAAGTGCTGTGCCCAAAAGGGGACAAGGAGTAAATGATAAGTGGCATCTTAAAAACAGACAGCATTGGCCCTCACCTAGCCCACACAATAAGCACACTGATCTATGCATCTTGTTCTTTCTTCTCTTTCTAGTGCCTTAAATTAAAAGCTCGCCCTTCGACTCCTTTGGTTTCACATCCTAGGGACCCCAATATCTTTAGAAGCACACACTCACTGGCAGACCTGTGGCCTCTGGGAAGACAAGATAATTTTGTAGGTGAATATACTAATAGGACACAGTTATGGACAGCAAGTTACTGCTATACATAGCTTTGGCTGTGCTGAATATACAGGGGCTGAGCAAATAGAGATAAACACCATTAAACAATATATTAAGAAGTTGCCCAAAGAAGTCCAATAGTTTATATTCACTATATCAGACATGATATTGGATAAAGCTTTCAAGAAACACTTACTCCTTTCCAACAAGTAAATCCTATAAGTACAAGTGTCAAGTGTGCTGCCTTTTTAAGTGCAGTTTTGATTTTAACTATGAGGAAATTTTACTTACCCTTACAAACTTTTTAAAAAATAAGCTTAGAAAATTAGGTAGCCACTGCTAGAAGAATTTTAATCATCTATCACCCAAAATTTTTATAGGGAAGTATTCAGAATACTTATTTCTTAATCAAAACATGCAAGCAAAATACATATTTGTCAATGACTTAATAGAATGTTAACAACTAAATTCTCACTTTTAAGTAGATATCAAAGCACACTACAATCTCACTGGTTCAATTATCTCCAGAAAACATAACACTCACAATCTCCAAATAAACACAAAAGAAAAATTTAAATTTACTGGTGTTGTATTTAGCACTATAACAACATGATATTCAATAAATTTTTGTAGATGATCTGCATTAGCTACAAATTATAGGCTCAGCTTGTTCAGTCTTCTTTTGTTGCGATGGCATCACCTTTATATGACCTAAAACAGACAGGTAGCATAACCTGGTGATTAAAAGCACAAACTCTAGGCCTTATCTGTTGCTATTCCATTCCCAAACTTGACCTTTACTACTCATAGGGGCCCATGGAGTTAATCAATGTCTCTGCACCTCCTCTTTGTTAAACACAAAAAAAGGAGGAAGAGGATGATAATACCTAAATCATAAGGTTCCTATATGAAAAATGTTAAAATGAAACAAGTATTAAATTACATGAGGGACACTTAACTCTTTGAAGTCTTTCTAGAGAATATTTCTTGCCCTGTGGAGACAATGTAGGAACTAAATCCTGAAGAAGAAACAGTTGAGATAGAGGGTGATCCAAGTGCCAAAGTAGTAGTAGTTGGGTAAACAACTAGGAAAAAAAAAAGGGTTGTGAGCTAGTGAGGACTGAGAGACCATGTGTGGAAAGAGATGGTCCCAGCAAGGTTTCAAAGACCTTTGTCAGTCATATTTTGCACCTTTAATAGTTTTCTGAAGACAAAGAAGGCATTGGAGTGCTCTGAGCAGAATGAATACATACAGCCATGGTAAGTGGTCTCATTTGTAATTCATGACCATGAACCTCATGTGAAGCCTTAACTCCCTACCAGACCCTGCTCCTAGGTAAATTTACTCTCCCACCTATTAGACTGGTATTTTGTGTATTTTTTCCCCCTGCAAACTTCCTGCTCCTCTTCCTCCATGCTCATTTTCCACTGACAACCTTTCTGCTTTATGAGGAAAACCACAGCAATGAGGAAACAACTCCTTTCTACAAACTCCTCTGCATCTTCTTTTCTATGCTATTTGTAGCCTTATTCTTCATTTTACTCCTTCTTCCATGAATGAACTGTCCATAGCCCTGGTTTAGACTATCCTCTCTATTTGTGCACTAGATACTGCCATCTTTCACTTACACCAAGACATTTATCCAACATTTTCTTCTCTCTGTGTGAATGATCTTTTCCTCTCAGAGTGTTAAAGGATACAAAGTGGTTGTTTTTTCTGTACACCTTAAATAAAATTCTTTCTTGATCCATTTCACACTCCATTTGTTACCCTTTTTCTCTCCATCCTCCACAGAGAAGCTCCTTTAAAGATTGGTCTCTGTTGCCTGTAATTTACCTCCTCCAATTCTTCTTTAAACACAGTTCAATTGGGCTGTTATCTCGACCATTTCTTTGAAACTTCAAAGACTTCCAGCAAAGATGGAAGCATAGGTAGATACACTTTGCCTCTTTGCACAACAAAAAGAAGGACAATAACAAATTTAAAAACAAAAACAACCAGAACTGACAGAAAATCAAACTGTATGTAAATCTGACAACCAAGGAGTTAAAGAAGAAACATTCATCCAGACTGGTAGGAGGGGTGGAGACAGGCAGCGAGGATGGAGAGGACTGGTGGCAAGGAGATGGCTGGAAGACTGGGCAGGCAAGACAGTGGCTGGCAAACTTGGTGGTACCACATTTGTGTGTGGATAAACTGGAAGTAACAACTGGGGAGCAAGACAGACTGGGCAACCCAGGGTACCAAGGCAGGGAAATGAAGCCTCAAACCTCTGACTATAAAAAGCTGTGGGGGTTGCAGCAGTGGGAGAAAGTCCCAGCCTCATAGGAGAGTTTGTTGGAGAAACACACAGGCCCTAGAACATACACAAACTCATCCACCCAGGAAATTACACTGGAAGGACTAAATTGCTTGTGGGTATCAGGGGAAGTTAGTGAAAGCCATCCAAGAACTGAGCAAGCATAATTGTTCCTTCTTGGACCCCTCCCCCACATACAGTGCCACAACCAAGTGGGTTGTCCCACCCTTGGGAATACCTAAGGTTTCACCTATTACTATGTAACAGGTGCACCAAAACAAAAAGTATGGCCCAAATGAAAGAGCAGATTAAAATTCCAAAAATAGAACTCAGTGATGAAGAGAGAGCCAACCTATAAGATGCAGAGTTCAAAACACTGGTACTTAGGATGCTCACAGAAATGTTTGGTTATGGTTGCAAAAGAGGAAGAAGTGAAGGCTATGCAAAGTGTAATAAAGGAAAACATACAGGGAACCAACAGTGACAGGAAGGAAATCAGGACTCAAATCAACAATTTGGACCAGAAGGAAGAAATAAAGTCAACCAGAACAGAATGAAGAAACAGGAATTTGAAAAAATGAGGAGAGGCTTAGGAACCTCTGGAACAACTTTAAGTGTTCCAACGTCTGAGTCATAGGGGTGCCAGAAGGAAAAGAAAAAGAGCAAGAAATGGAAAACTGTAGAGTTGGAAGATGGCAGCCAGGTAGGTGGTTGTGGAGCCCAGTTCTCCCGTTGCCCAGCTGGAACACTTAGCCAATCCTAAGAGGAACAGAGTGAACAGCCAACGAAATCCCAGCTTATATGAAGTTTGGAAGCAAAAAATTGCAGAGGACATTGAAAAACAGATCATGAGGAGAGTGCACTGAGACAGTAAGATCCCTGGGATCTGTTCCAGGACCAAAGCTGCTGCAGCCCCTGGCCTGGTGCCTGCCACAGGATATGGGGAGGAGAACTAGAGCACCAGCTCCCTCTACTACCAGATCAGAAAGTGCAGCCAGACACCGGGAGGGACCTGGGTGCTGGAAGTAGCTGGGAAAAGTAGAGATGAAGTGGGAGGCACACAGAGGCAGTACACATCCACTGAGACTGTGGATGCTGGCACCAGAGAAATTGGGGTGCCAAGTGACGTGTGGAGAAGGGAGGAGTAGGGCCGTGCTGGACCCTGACTTGGAAAGTCTCGAAAACCAGTTGAAAAGTGTGGTTGTGTGAAAAGTCATGGGCTTGTTAAGAAAGGCAGGCAGCTGCTTTGTAAAGAACTCTCCAGCAGCGGCTGGCGCGCCCCAAGGGTGATTTCAGCTGAGTGCACCCAGTGTGAGCTGGGGAGGGGAATCATGTGCCCTGCTGATCTTGCACTGCATGCCCAGAGGCAGTAGCAGAGGGGAACTGTGCACCTGGCTTGTCTCTGGCTCTGCACCAGAGATTGACTCACACTGTGAGCTGTTCAGTGGCTGATTTGAGCCTGGAAGCTCAAAGAAGACCTGGGCTGGAGGCTAGGAAACTGAATATTGCAACCCTAAGCTAGTCCCCATCCTCTCAGAACCAAAAGAAGGTAGAAAAGCGAAGCCTTGCCCTCTCTTCCAGTGGCATCTAGGAACACCAGCAGAACTCACTGAACAAGTTTAAAGTCCACAGGAACTTATTATTATATTTTTTCTTTTTGGATCCTCTCTCTACCCCCCCTTTTTTCTTCCCCCAAGTGAGACGATAAGGCACAGAGTTACAAAGGATACAGAGACAGATTGAAAGGGGGAACACAAGGCTTAACCCAAACACTGAGAAACTGAGACAAATGTCACGTTGCTATCCCACAGAGCTGGCACTTTATTGTGTATGTGTATTATTATTACCTTGCAATTATTTTTTACCACTTTTATTTTATTAGTATTTTTTAATTTCTCTTCCTTATATTTAGTTTTCCTCATTTTATTTTCCTGTTTAATTGCATTGCTTGATTGGTTTTCCTCTTTCTCTCTGTATTGTATTTTAATTTTCCTTCTTTCACTTCACCCGTGTTCCAATAACACAAAATTCTTGATAGGGTACTTTCTATTCTGGTAATCAAAATCATGCATTTCTTGTCATATTATTGTTGATTCAGTACTATTGTAAATAATTGTTGTTCCATACAGTTTTACATACTACACAGCAACCGTCCAGGATCTTAGCCCACTTCACTTTAATTCTGAGCATTATTCTTGTTGTGGTTAACTCTATTCTCTCTTGATGCGAATTCTGGCCCGCGAAATCCGTGGGGGGGGGGGGGACCGTAGCCGATTGTGTGAATAAATCTCACACGGAGACACGCTGGGAGAAAGAGCCTGGTGCCACGGGACCAATTCCTATAATTGAGGAAAAGGACCATGGGCGTGGCTTAGCCAGGTTTTTATTAGGAAGCTCAGGACACAGCAAAATAGGAATGGCTATTCATTAACTACGCAAGGGGTTCCGGGCAACCATTAGCATAATCCCTTGGCTCTGGGGGAAGGGTCCCAGCAAGCTAACAAATCTTAGGAAGTAAGTTAATCCAATTTCCCTTCAAGGAATTCTTTTTTCCACGAGCATGATTTTTATGCCGGCCCGCACGGGAGTGTTCATTTCCACGGAGCCAGGCTCGAGACGTGGAAATTCCCGGAGGGATATGTTTTTATCATGCAGATGAAAAGAATTCCTGTCACACTCTCTCATACTACCTCTACTTTCTATACTTTAATCTCACTATATCTCATCATGTAACCTTGCACAAGCGCTCTGTTTTCAAGATTTGGCTCACAATTATCCACCCCTCTAAAAAGAGTCTTATCTCTCTTTCAACTTTTATAAAAAGTGGATAATTGGGTGAAATATCACAGTTAATGCTATACTTATCCAAAGAATCTCCTATCTCTTCTCTACTTGCTGGTACTTTAAATCCTATAAAATACTCTAATCCATTTTCCCTACCCCTTGCCAATGATCTCATAGAAGAATAGGTGGGAGCTGTGAACATCAGTATATCTGCTGGAGAAGCAGAGCCACCAATAAAGGAACCACCAAAGGGCACAAACCCAAATAAAACAAGAGAGTCCCCACAAACAGAAGAAAGGGAAAACCTAGAGTGTCCAGACAAGGAGATCAGAGACCACACCACCGAACCACATAGAATTCCTACAATAGAAGTTTACCCTACAAAGTCAGCTAGCAAAGCAAAACATCAGGAAACACAGAAACAAACAAAAAGAGTCAACTAAAATGGGGAGACAAAAAAAGAACATGCAATCAAAAGGGATGGAGGACCCCCCACTAAAAGAGCTAAATGAAATGGAGATAACCAAACTATCAGATATAAAATTAAAATTAATGGTTATAAAGGTGCTCAAAGATCTCACAGACAACTACAAGAAACTGAAGGAGAACTACATCAGCATGAAAAAGTAAATAGACACTATAAACAAAAACCAGGAATAAATGAGCAATAAAATGTCAAAAATAAAAACACATTAGAAGGAAGTACAAACTGGAGAACAAGGTAGGAAAAAAAAAACCTCCCAGATACAGCAAGAAAAAGAAAAGAGACTCAGAAGGAGCAAACAGGTGGTAAGGGAGCTGTAAGATAACATGAAACATAACAATATCCATATAATAGGGATACCAGAAGGAGAAGAAGAGGATCAGGGGAAAGAAAACCTGTTTGAAAAAGGGATAATAGAAAACTTTCCTAATTTTGTGAGAGAAAAATTCACACAAATCCAGGAAACAGAGAGAGTCCCAATCAAAAGGAAGCAAAAGAGGCCCACTTCAGGACACATCAAAATGAAAATTGCAAAATTCCAAGACAGAGAGAATCTTAAAGGCAGCAAGAGAAAAACAGGAAGTGACATACAAGGGAGCCCCAATAATATTTCCATTGATTTCTCAATGGAAATGCTCCAGGCCTGAACAGAATGGCAAGAAATATTCCAAGTAATGAGAACCAGAGGCCTGCAACCAAGGCTACTCTACCCAGCAAGGCTCTCAATTAAAATGGAAGACCATTAATTTAATAAGGAGCTTCCCAGTCAAAAGAAGTCTAAAAGAATACACCCCCACCAAACCAGCTCTGCAAGACATGCTAAAGGGACTGCTTTAAGAAAAGGAAGGGAAAGAGTAAGAGAGAGAAGAACACAGGTATGAAAAAATGTCAATGAATAAGTACCTTTCAATAATAACCTTAAAACTAAACAGATTAAATGCTCTAATCAAAAGACATAGAGTAGCCAGATAGATAAGAAAGCATGACCCACATATATACTGCCTACAAGAGACCCACATAAGAAAAAACAAAACAAAACAAAACAAAAACATACACAGACTGAAAGTGAAGGGATAGAAACAAATTTTCCAAGCCAATGGACAGGAAATAAAAGTCAGGGTGGCAATACTCATATCAGACAAAACAGACTTCAAAAAAAGAGCCATAAAGAGAGACTCAGAAGGTTACTTCATAATACCCAAGGGAAGAATCCATCAAAAAAACATAAAAATTGTAAATATATATGCACCCAACATAGGTGCACACAAATAAATAAAGAAAATCTTGGAGGACTTCAAGAAAGCTATTGACCACAACACAATTATAGTAGGGGATTTCAGCACCCCACCATCAAAAATGAACAGATCTGCCAAACAAAATATCAACAAGGATATTTTGGCATTGAATAATGTCCTACATCAAATAAACTTAACTGATATGTATAGAATCTTTCATCCCCAAAAAGCAAAATATACATTATTTTCAAATGCACATGGAATATTTTCAAAGATAGACCACATGATATGACACAAAACCAGCTACAACAAATTCAAGAAAAGTGAAATCATGTCAAGTATTTTCTCTGACAAGGGACTGAAACTACAAACCACCTCAAGGAAAAAAAAAAAAACACTCAAACCCATGGAGATTGAATAGCATGCTATTAAACAATGAATGGAACAAGGAGATCAAGGAAAAAATAAAAAAAAAGTTCCTGGAAACAAATAAAAATAAACTCACAACAACTAAAAATTTATGGGACACAGCGAATGCAGTCCTGAGAGGGAAGTTCATAGCTACACAGAGCTATCTAAAAAAAAATTAGAAACATTTCAAATAAACAACCTAACCCACACCTACAAGAAGTGAAAGAACAACAACAAAGACTACCTAGAGCAAGTACAAGGGAGGAAATAACCAAGATCAGGGAAGAATTAAGGGATGCAGATACTAAAAGCACAATTCTAAGTATTAGTGAATCCAGGAGCTGGTTCTTTGAAAAGATAAATAAAATCAACAAGCCTTTAAACAGGCTCATCAAGAAAAAAAGAGTGAGGACCCAAATAAACACAATCAGAAATGAAAGAGGAGAGATTACAACTGATACCACAGAAATACAAAGGATTATAAGAAATTACTACAAAGAGTTATATGCCAAGAAATTCAAAAACCTAAGTAAAATGGACACATTTCTAAAAAAAATGTAATTTCCCAAAACTCAAAGAAGAAGAAGCAGAAAGCCTGAACAGATCAGTAACAGCAGATGAAATTGAAGCAGTAATCAAAAAACTTCCAACACAGAAAAGCCCTGGACCACACGGTTTCACAGGAAAATTTTATAAAGCATTTCAGAAAGACCTAACCCCTAACCTTCATATACTACTCCAAAAAATTCAAGAAGATGGAAGACTCCAAGATTCTTTTTTTGAAGCCAGGATCATCCTAATTCCTAAACCAGGTAAAGACATAACAAGGAAAGAAAATTTCAGGCCAATATCGCTAATGAACATAAATGGTAAAATCCTCAACAAAATATTGGCAAACCACACCCAGCAATACATTGAAAAGATCATACACCATGATCAAATGGGATACATCCCAGGGATGTGAGGATGGTACAATATTCGCAAATCAATAAATGTAACACATCACATAAACAAAAGCAAAGAGAGAAATCACATGATCGTATCAATAGATGTGGAAAAAGCATTTGATAAGTTACAGCACCCATTTATGATCAAAACACTCAGCAAAGTAGGGATAGAGGGAGCATTCCTCAACATAACAAAGGCCATACACGAGAGACACACAGCCAGCATCATACTCAACGGGCAAAAACTAAAATCTTTCCTACTAAGATCAGGAACAAGTCAAGGTTCTCCACCTTTACCACTTCAATTCAACATAATACTGGAAGTCCTAGCCACAGCAAACAGACAAGAAAAAGAAATAAAAGGCATCAAGACTGGAAAAGAAGAAGCAAAACTGCTACTGTTTGTAGATGACATAATAGTGTACGTAGAAAATACTATAGATTCCACAAAAAAAAAAACTGCTCGATCTAATAAATGAATTTAGAAAAACAGCAGGATACAAAGTCACTGTCCAGAAATCAAAGGCATTTTTGTATACGAACAATGAAACATCAGAAACAGAAATCAGGAAAAAAAAAACCCACTTTATACAGCAACAAGAAAAATAAAATACCTAAAAATAAATCTAACCAAGGAGGTAAAAGACGTGTACTCAAAAAACTACACAACACTGAAGAAAGAAAATGAGGAAGACACAAACAAATGGAAACATATACCATTTTCATGGATCAGAAGAATCAACATCATCAAAATGTCCATACTGTCCAAAACAAATAACAGACTCAACACAATACCTATTAAAGCACCAATGGCATATTTCACATATATAGAACAAATACCTCAAAAATGTATATGTAATCATAAACAACCCTAAATAGCTGCAGCAATTTTGAGAAAGAAGAACAAAGTAGGAGGGATCACAATACCTGATATCAAACTGTATTACAAGGCCACCATAATCAAAACAGCCTGGTACTGGCATAAGAACAGACACATGGACCAATGGAACAGAATAGAGAGCCCAGAAATAAACCCAATTCTCTATAGTCAATTAATATTTGACAAAGGGGGCAGCAACACAAAATGGAGCAAAGATAGCCTCTTCAACAAATGGTGTTGGGAGAGCTGGACAGCTACATGCAAAGAAACGAAACTTGAGCACCAACTTACACCATATACAAAAATAAATTCAAGATGGATAAAAGATTTAAATATAAGTCGTGACACCATTAAAGTCCTAGAGGAGAACATAGGCAGGAAAATCTCAGATATTCCACGCAGCAATATTTTCACTGATATGTCCTGTAAAACAAGGGACATAAAGGAAAGAATAAACATATGGATGTCATCAAAATAAAAACTTCTGCACACCTAAAGAAAACAGCATTAATGTGAAAAGAGATCCAGATGTATGGGAAAACATATTTGCCAATGATACCTCACCCAAGGGTTTGATCTCCAAAATATATAATGAAATCACATGACTCCACACTAGGAAGACAAGCAACTGAATTACAAAATGAGCAAAGGACTTGAACAGACACTTCTCTAAGGAGGACATGCAGAGGGTCCATATGAAAAGATGCTTAGTATTGTGGCAGTGATTTTACCATGCATGTTCTAGAATTTACACGTTTTGAGCACAGCTCCGTGTGATTCCCCTGTGAGCAAGTGTGAATCATGTCTGTGGAATGGGAATTCTCTAATAGGAATTTGGCAAAGATGTATCTTAAAAAATTCTGGCTTGCTGTGCCCTGCATATTACATTAACCTGGTCCTGCCTGCCATCGGACCTGAATTTACATCCTAATGCCCTGCTATGAGTAATCTTACCCCTGTTCTGCTTAACCCCATGAATAATCAATCCAATGTAAATGTGTGCTAATCACCCTAATAAAAACTCCAGCTGGGCAAGCCACGGGGCTTTTCCTGAGATGGGAGGAATCAGCCACGTGGCCCCGGTCTCTCTTTCCCCACGTGTCTCGGTATGAGATTCATACACGTATCGGGTAGCAGTCACCCAAGGGTATCGGCAGGTACGATTTACTCCCACAACAGATGGCGCCCGGATGTGGGACATCTGGGACCTTGAGTCAGGACCGAATACCACCCCCCCTCAGGTAGGTTTGAAATCGCGGGAAATCGGGTCTGGTGAAGGACTCCAGTGACCCTCTGAGTCGTGCCAGGGCGGGACAGGAAGTGAGACTTGGTACGAAAACGTTTTTGGCCACGATAAAATTTAAAGAACTCCTCCACACAAATCCGAAGGAGCGGATTCTGTGTCGCTGATAATATAAGGTCTATTCATTGAGAGACTTGGAACTTCTGACCCTGCTAGTTTGCCACTTTTCAGCAAAAGCCCATGTGCGAGGCTTGCCACGCGACTAGCCCCTTTGTTAACAAAAGCCCTGAGCGCGTAACTCGGACTTCGCACCAGCCGGCAGGATGGGAGTGAGGGGTGGGGCGTGGAACCCCTCGCCGCTGCCCAAGCCACGTTCGGTGCAGGGCAGGGGAAAGGTTTGGGCTCCCGGGGGCAGTGGCAAGAGACACCGGGGTGTGCGGGGCGGGCGTGCGCTGCACCGAGCGGTCTGGTAGAACCTCGGGGGTTGCCCAAAAGCAGTGTACCCCGGGACCCCGCTCCCATCCCCTGCTCGTGCATCCCCGGTCCACAGTGCGCGGGGTGCGGAAGGATAAGAGAAAAAGAACAGCAAAGCAAAGGATTTGGCAACTTAGGAGATCCCATCACAAGATAGAAAGCAGTAACTTAAAAAATCTACTTTCTCCTCCCAAAGACAGAGTAAGACCATCTGGGCGCAAGCCAGCCCCTACGGAAGTAAGAGGGTGGGCACAGAGCTACCCCAGGCCAAGTGCAGCGCAAGGAAAGGGAAAAGGCTCCCAAGGGTGGAAAGAAACACCCTGGCGTGGCCACAGGCCCCGTGCCCTTGAATAGCAAGCCACTCGCCAAGCTCATCCTAGTGGGCAGCAGCGGGAAAAACGGAAGCCACTTCCTCCCTCGCTTCGGCACGAGCGGGGGATATCACCCTGTTGCCCCTGGGCGCCGCAGCCACCGACCACCTTTCGCCATACAGGGCGCAAACTCCCGTAGCCACAACCTCCATGGCTGCCTCGGCCCCCCGCTTCTCCCCGCCAGGCGTCGGGCGCCTGCAGGCTCCGCGCTCGCTCGAAGCTGGGGGCCCGCGGGCGGCCGTGGCGACAGGCACCGGGCGGTGCTGCGCTAGCTGGGAGTACTGAAGAATCCGACAGCGCTTCCAGTTTGAATCAAACAATAGCAGAAAAAATCTCGCTCCATGCTTTGCCAGGGGCACGGCCGTCTGGCCGGGGCGCGCTGGGCGTTTCCGCCCAGCCCGGCCCACGAGCCAGCCCCTGCCCCCCCGCCTCTCCCCGCCAGGCTCCTGGCACACAGGCGGCGGCACAGCGGCAATGCCTGAGAGGGCATCTCAGTGCTGGAGTCGCCATTACAGCTACCTAGCTACTCTAGCAGTGGGGGCGGGGCACAGTAAGCTAGCATGTGCTGGGCCGCCCACCGCCTACAATTAAAATAGCCGCTGCAGGCAAAAACTAGAGGGCCAGAAGCCATGTCTGGTGACATCGTAAAGACGCGCCTGCAAGATAAACTGGAGAGGCCCAGCGTCGGCTTTCCTCCATGGCAACGGCCTGCTCTGAATTCTGCCGGCACACCCCCACAGAACGAGTCAGCTAGGGGTTGTGAAACCAATCAGGCTTCCCCCATCTCTCAAAATTCACCCTAATCTCTGCATTTAACCCTAAAGAAAATTGTATCTTTAGGTAATTTGAAAAATAAATGTTACTGTTCATTTTTAAGCGCTTAATAATCTGAAATAAAGTTTTAAAAATTGTAATTCTTTTAGATTATTAAAACAATATTTTATCCTAATTCAGATTTTTAAAAAATACTAAATATTTTCCTAATATAAAAATTTTCTCCATTTGGTTAAAAATATGTTAGATAAAGGTTCAGATAACATCGGGTAGCAAAGGGTGGCATTCTAAGGCTACCATTTATAATATAATTTGCAAATACATTTTGGTGCCGCTGCCTTAGTTTTAAAGGACTCACATTAGTTAAAGGCAAATAGGGCACCATGCAGCATGATTGTTTTTAATCAAAATCAAAGTAATACTTTAATAATAATTATGATTTAAATAAATAAGCCTCAGGGTCTCCCAGAAATCAACTTTGCACCTAAATCAGTACTGGAGTGAAGGGTATGTAGAAGATACTATCCTTTCTACACAGATGTTGAGTGCAGGTTTGTGTGTGTTTGGAGTTTGCAGTCATGTTTCTGGGTGACCTCTGAGTTTATTTTTAAAATTAATAAATAAAATATTAAAAAGGCATATGGCTGATGGGTAAAACCTGCATTGATAAGCAACAGTGCTATTTTAATACTACATAATTATAAAAATTATATTAATACCTTATAGCAAGATGTATGTTGTAATAAAGCTCAGATAGATTGTGGATAGTCAGTGAAGAAAGATTTAAGAAAGTATAGAAAGAAAAGAAAGTTTAGGACTGTAGGGAAAGAGGATAGGAGAAAGTGAAGAAAAGAAAGCTGGTCAGAGGTTGGCATATTTGCCAGGTAGTGTAAGATAGGATTGAAGGCAAGACTGTAAATTGTATGTATTAAGTTATGAAATGAAATTAGGAAGGAAAAGGCTTAGCAGGTATCCAAGTTAGAAAGAAAGGTTTGCCTGCCCATTTCATCTACCACTCAGGATTGTTTCTTAATAAAAAATTCTAGGCTGTAGGTAAAAATTTAAATAATACCTTCCTGAATACCCAGTGTAACAGATGTTTATAATAAACTGATATTTCTTTATAAAAGTGAGTTTAAAAATGTTAGCTTGTTTAAGTTTTATTTTTGTTTCAAGGCATTTTCACTAAACCTCTAACAATCGAAATAAAATCTAATATTATTCTGTATTCCTTATAATCTGTTCCCACAGTCTACTCCAAAGTCATTTATGATTATTCTTCTCAAATAATTAGAAAGCTCAAAAGGAATATGTAGGTTTTCAATCTAATTCCTCCTTGTGCCAAAGCCGTGACCATTTTATTATAAAAATGAAATATAGGTGTACAGTCTTCCAGAAAAGAACAGCCATTTTTTGTGGAAAATATAACACCAATTTTTAACTCAGTTATTGGGGGGACTGGCTACCTCCCCATAATAAAAAAAATTGGCTAATAAAGGTCACGAAAGGCCCTTGGCGGTAAATGCTTCACCACAGGAATGTATCAGCTCCTGAAAAGAGTTCACAAGACTACAGGGGGCCGGCCGGTTCTTACACAAACCCCCCTCACTAGGAGGGCAGCAAAAATACTAATTGTCAAAAGTTTGCTTTTAATCTTCCATCAAAAATTCTTAAACAACCATATCCAAAATAACAGTAATTTTTTTCCTCTTAGAATAAAAAGAGGCCCCACATTATAAAAATACTAAAAAGGTTTTAAACATCAAGATTAATATCTCTCCAAAATATATTTATAGGCAAATGTGCATTATCACTTTTAAGCAAATATTCATGTTTAATCAAATTGTTTTGAAGTCCCCGTACTTATCAGCCAAGACAGATAAACGTTCAAGAATCTAGTTTCAGTTTGTTAACTGTTCTCTAAAGCTTTGCATTTTCAGCTACAACCCACAAAGATTTTAAGCCTAATTTTTCTTTAATACTTAAAATAGAGAAAGCTAAAACACTTCATGTTTAATCTGTTAAACCTGCTGTGAAAGCCATAATTTATAGGTATTTTCTAAATGAACTGTGGAAATCCAGGATTTATATTTTTTTAATCTAAATTTAGATTTTACAGTGAAAGAGGCCAGGTGTAGGTTTAATTTGGGGGAAGGGAGTGTCTCTATGTTTTTTCCACAGAATACACAAGACCTCCTGGCTGCCCCAGGAAGCCACTGGCAGCCTGTCTCCAGTCTCCCGGCTGAAGAAATAGGAAACTCCAAAATTGCCGCATCGCCAAATCATCACTAGGACCCCTACTTTGGGTCGGGTAACAACACTCGCCAGCCACATTCTCTAGCGATCAGGGTGCCAGACTCTAGCCAATAACAATACTATTATTTCAATATTCTCCCTATACTGACTATAATTCTCTAT
Source organism: Micronycteris hirsuta (assembly GCA_004026765.1). Lineage (NCBI taxonomy): Eukaryota > Metazoa > Chordata > Mammalia > Chiroptera > Phyllostomidae > Micronycteris > Micronycteris hirsuta. Next base: position 43,910 of record PVJI01014373.1, read on the forward strand.
AATTTTAATAAGTATGATATACAAGACTTCATACAATATAAACTTCAAATTTTTTCCTACAATTTACAGTTAAAGATTTAGGAATTAATCTAATGTTATAATCTAGTTATTAATCTGCTCCTCAAAATTATCTTTTGAGGAGTAATCCAAAACTTAAGTAAAAAATATAATTAATATAATACATAAGAATATTTTCTAAAATATCATGTAATTTATTCATTATGATTTTTAAAACATAATGTGTTAATCTTGGACTGGATTGCTAAAATCTTGTTTGTATCCCAGATTTATATAGAATAATATCTCAATACTAGATATCTACCACAACAGCTTTTCCCAAATAGATATATAAATCTGATATCTGCTCACCAACTTTGCCAGGGCTAAACTGTTTTTTAATAATAAATAAAATTAAAACATAGACACGGGTCTGTTGTGGATTTCGACCCGCAAAATCCGTGGGGAGACCGCCCT
>PVJI01014374.1:0-44363 GCA_004026765.1 Micronycteris hirsuta
GTGTTGTATCATCTTGATGGATTATTCACTTAAGTATTATGTTGTGTCCTTCTTTGTCTCTTTTTATGGTTTTGTTTTGAATTCTATTTTGTCTAAGTATTACTACCCCCCAGGGTTTTATGGGTTGGTTTTTTTTTCATGTTTGTTTGCTTGGAATATTTTTTCTGTCCCTTCACTTTCAGTCTGTGTAGATCTTTTCTTCTGAGGTGAGTCTCTTGTAGACAGCATATATGCAGGTCATATTTTCTTATCCATTCAGCTACCCTGTCTCTTTTGATTGAAGCATTTAATCCATTTACATAAAGGTTATTATTGATAGTAACTTACTCATTGCCTTTTGTTCTCTTTTCCCTTTGTACTTTTGTACATGTGTTCCTTTCTCTCTTTTTCTTCATCTTCTTAAAGCACTCCCTTTAGCTTATCTTGCAGTGCTGGTTTGGTGGAGGTGTAGTATTTTATCCTTTTTTTTTTTTTTTTTTTGTTCTGGGAAACTCCTTATTTCACCTTTCATTTTAAATGAGAGCCTTACTGGGTAGAGTAGTCTTGGTTGGAGGCCTTTGCTTTTCATTAGTTGGAATTCGTCTTAGTAGAATATAGTGTTTACCATTGTCTTCTCTTTCAGATCCACCTCTGGTAATGTCAGATGGTGTCCCAGTCTGGCCCTAGGCAGACTGTTCAAGACTACCAGCGATCCACAGTCTGTGGCTCTCTCCTTCACTTGTTAATCTAGTCAATCTGTAATCAGCCCTAATACTTAAGCACCACATGGTGAGGCCAAATAAGTCTTGTGGGCAGGGCTATTGCTTCCCCTCAGGCTGATGCCACTTGGAGGGGAGTGCTCTGCCTGAACAACATGGCAACTGCAGTATGGGGGATGACTCAACACAGGGATCCCTGGCAGCTGCTCCCTCAGCTCTTTCCCCAAAGTCACCATCCCCACACTCTCCTCAAGTGTCTCTAGTCCACTCTGTCCCCTCTTTGCTGAAGCCCAGGTTAAGTGGCTGTAAATAAAATTGTGTGCATTAGCCCTTTAAGAGTCTCCCTGTGTCTCCAGCCATCTCTCCCTGGCAGACATAAACCCTGCTGCTTTTCACAGCTGAGTATCACCTGGGTTCATTTCTGTCTCTGGTGCTATAGGCATGGGGAGCCCAGCTTTGGATTTAGAGCCCACACTTCTCAGGGGGAATCCCTTGGCCACTGAGAGTTTCCTCTGGAACTTCAGCTGCCACCTGTGGTAGCCCAGCCAGACCTCTTGTGCCTCCTGTGCACTCTGTACTTGTCATGTTGCCATGAAATGGTTTCTTCTGTCTGCCCATGGTCATAAGGCTTCTCTCCAGCTATTTTTCAGTTGGGTATTCCTGACAATTTCTCTACTCCTCTACCATCTTGGATCCTCCTATTTCCTTTTTTTATTATTCTTCTTAAAGCAGGTCTTTTAACACTTCTTGCAATACTGGCTTGGTGGTAATGGACTCCTCTAGAGTTTTTTGTTGTTGTTGTATGGGAAGCTCTTTATTTCTCCTTCAATTTTAAATGATATCCTTGCTTAACACAGTGGTTTTAGTTGTAGGTCCTTGCTTTTCATCATTTTGAATATTTCATGCCAATCCCTTCTGGCCTGAAGTGTTGCTGTTAAGAAATCAGCTGACAGTCTTATGGGAAATCCTTTGTAGGTAACTAATTGCTTTTCTTTTGCCGCTTTTAAGATTCTCTTTGTCTTTAACCTTTGACATTTTAATTATGGAGTGTCTTCGTGTACGTCTGTTTGGGTTCATCTTTATTGGGACTATGCTTTCTGAACACTTGTGACTTTTTCCTTCACAAGGTTTTGGAAATGTTCAGCCATTATTTCTTCAAACAGGTTCTGTATTTCTTGCTCACCCTCTCCTCGTTATGGTACTTCTATGTTGTGGATGTTGTTGTGCTTATGTTGTCCTAGAGGTCCCTTAGACTTTCCTCAGTTTATTAAAATCTTCTTTTTGATGCTCTGCTTGGGTGCTTACTCTTATCTTTTTTGTCCTCTAAATCATCTGCTACCCTGCTTCATCTAACCTGCTGTTAATTACTTCTAGTATATTCTTCACTTCAGATACTGTATTCCTCATTTCTGTATGGTTCTTTTTATGGTTTCTATGCCTTTTTAAATGCTTACTATCTGTTTATTTAAGTTTTCACTGCAATCATCCATTTCCTCTAAGGTCCTTGAGCATCCTTAAAACCATTGTTTCAAACTTTGCAGCTGCTTTTTTGGTTGTTTCCATTTAATTTAATGTTTTTCCAGGGTATTCTCTTGTTCTTTCCTTTGATGCCTATTTCTTTCTCTCCCCATTTTGTCTCTGTATTGTATCTGCTATGACTTTCAACTTATTATGATGGTTTTGTGATGCAGGTGTCTTGTTTGACTTGGTGGCACAATCTTCCAGATCACCTGAGCTTGGTGCTCCAGGAATATTGTTTTGTGGGTTATGTGCAACTTCCTGTTGTAGTTGTGTTAAGTGCTGTTGGCCCTTTTGTGGGTGGAGTTCACCCTTCAGGCTGGCTGACTATAAGGATAAACCTCGAAAACCATGTATGTGCAGAGGCTTCCCGTCAAGGCAGAGTTGTTCCCAGCAGGGTCTAATATCTTCAGATCCCACTTCGGGTGTGCGACTTGTGTCGCTAGTTGGGTTGAGCTCTGATGTCGTCTGAAGCCCAGTACTGTTGGTCTTGGTTCTGGGTCCACTTGAATGGGGTTCAGCTACAATGAATAGCATGGTGGCTCCAGAAATGTATCCCCCTTGGTGTCTGGAGCTACCACACTATTAACTGTTTGTTGCTGTGTCTACTGGGCCTGAGTGTGTGTGTGGGAGGGGCCAGTCTGCGTACAAGGGTCTGGTTTCTCCAGCTTGGAGCTGGGGCTGATCTGTAAAAGATTTGAGGCCCCTTGAGGTCTGCCTCCACCTATCAGCTACTTTGCCTCCCTGTGAGGTTGCCTGGTCTTCCTCCAGAGCCTTCCAAAGACTGTAATGGGCCCAGGCTGGCCATACCCACAGACCTTTTCATAGGTCAGGAACTCAGTATGGGGGGGAGATGGGTTGAGAGGATGGGGCTAATGGTTCCCCTACTTGGGACCATGTGGTTAGGCACTCAATGAGGGGAAAGTGGCTCCTACCCCAGACCCAAAGCACTCAGTCTCTGCCATAGTCTCCAACTCCAGCTCCCCCAGGAACAGCACATGCGAGTTCAGGTTGGGTACAGCCAGCTATCCCCTCTGCAGGAGCGAGCTTGTCAGGACAGGGACCCTGGGGCTTGAGGGAGACAGATCAAAAGAGTCTCTCATTGGTGGGGGTGGGTGCAGGTTGAGGGTGGAGTTGGAAGCCAAGCACTTTGTCCTGGTCCCCAACAATGGCTTCTAAGGGAGACTTCAAATGTCCCAGCTCCAAGCAGCCCTCCCCCTTGCAGAACTGAGCTCAGCTGGGTGGGGCCACTGAGACTTGGGGGAGCATATCCAAACAGTATCTCATTGGGGTTACTGCAGACAAGCCTGTTGAGGGGGAAAGGACAGTTCTTCCCCTCCCCAGGATAGCGTAGCTTGAACTTGGGGAGATAGGAGTACCTGCCCCATTCCCCACAATGAAGCCACACAACCCACCACCCGCCTGTCTGATCCGTGGACAGAAACCTCCATGGGAGACAGCCCTCCAAAAGTACCAGCTCTGCATGGCGCGTGTGCATGCTTGCTCGCTCTCCCCTCTCTCTCTCTTTATCAAGTTTAAATACAATTGAACCATTCACTTAAACTCACTTTTTTTGGACCAAATCTACGGCATCTACTCTTCAAGTAGGAAATAGAAAGGAGGAAGATCACATTTTTTAAAAAATTTTGTTCTGTTGCTCTCTGGAGCTATCCATCATCCAAAAAAGACTCAGAGTACAGATGTCACTAGACTAAATTATTTGCGTGTACTTGTCCAAGGGTTTGATAAATGTCTTTTTCAGAAGTCACACTGATTGCCTTATGTAACCTTTATTCAACTGACGCAAGTGGCTTGAAAATTATCACTTTCTAGATATGCATTACTAGTATGTATAATTAGTTAAAAATAAAGTGCTGATGTAATGTTGACTTAACCTTCATAATAAATATCTTTAACTTAATACAGACCCATTCTTTACCTTTAGACAGTATATATTGAGGTGTATTTTAAAGATCTTAGTCTGGCCCTGGCTGGTGTAGCTCAGTTGACTGAGCAGGCCTGTGAACCAAAGGTTTGCCGGTTTGATTCCCAATCGGGGCACATGCCTGGGTTGTGGGCCAGGTCCCCAATAGGGGGCCTGTGAGAGGCAACCATACATTGATGTTTCTCTCTCTTTCTCCATCCCTTACCCTCTCTAAAAATAAATAAAATCTTAAAAATATATATATTTAAAAAATAATTTTTAAAAAAGATCTTAGTCAAGCTCAGCTGGTGTAGCTCAGTGGATTGAGCGCAGGCTGGGAACCAGAGGGTCCCAGTTCGATTCCAGTCGGGGCACATGCCTGGGTTGTGGGCCAGGTCCCCAGTGAGGGCCGTGTGAGAGGCAACCATACATTGCTCTTTCTCCCTCCCTTCTCTCTCTGAAAATAAATAAATTAAAAAAAAAAAGATCTTAGTCTGATTGAATAAGATCTAAAATGGCTGCATTCTAGTCATAGTCATAGCTAACATTTAGCCATTTAATCTTCACGACAACCTTATGAGGTAGGTATTACCACTATCCCTATTTTATAGCACTGAGATGGTGATGGTGAGAAACGTCCTCTATTTCTTGACTGCTGTTCAGACTCTATAGATTATAGTATGAACATGGTGTGTAGCAGTCTTGCTTAAATTACATGTCTAAGATAAATACTGTAGTACCCTTTCACATTCTAATTAACCCACACCACATTTAAATGCCTGGTTTGTATTACTTAGGCAATTTTCAAGGATCAACCCAAGATAAATGTACCCATCTTCCAGAAGAATAAAATAGTTAAAATTACTCTTTGTAGCACTCTTTCTCATAGCATACACTACCACTGACAGTTTTGGTAAAAGACAAAGTAACAGCAATCCAGAAGTACAATTATCTGAGAAGGAAGGAAAGCTATGGTAATGGTATTACTTTGTATTCCCAACATACCTTGCTCCAAAATACTCTTTAATGTAGCATTGCAGTTAAATTACCTATCAAAGTAATTTTAAAATAACTGTAAATACAATTAAAACTAACCCATATCTGACCAAACAGAGCAATATTAGAAGAAACAAGTCACTGAGTGTTCTGTGCCAAGATCAACAATTCTTGGTAGCCAGTATAGGAATCTCTCAAAAGAAATTCTCTTATCTTTCATTATGATTTGTACAATTGGACCACATTTTTAAAAATAAATGTTCTAGGATAACAGACAGGATCACTCTGTGTTTGTGGTAACATATTTGAACAATCTGAAGAATTCTTAATCAGAAGTTTCTCAGATTGAAAAAGTTAATACTAGTGTAACTTACACTTCTCTCTGCCTTTCAGATTTATTTAAAAAACAAGTTTTTTATAAAACTAGTAGGATTAAGAGCCACTTAAACTCACAGTTCTTTTCTTGTCATTGAAGCCACATTCTTGTAAATTACCGGTGCTCTTATTTTGCTTATTATGATGAACACGTTTGGTATCAGGATACAGTTAATCCATACACATCTAAACATGCCTTCATGTATCCATTTCCAATCTGAATCATGGGAAAAGTGCCCAGTGCTGACACTCAAGCACTGTAGAAGCAATGGAATCTTAGACTATGATAAGTATGTAATGCAAATATTTGCTTATACATGCATATGAAGTAAAACAAGGAAATACATGCTTCAAGATTTTGATGAAGTTTAGATAGTTTAAGCTTTGTCAACCAATTGTCAGTGGCCATCAATTCAATATCAACAGGATTTGGGATGCAATAAAAAAGGAAACAATTCAGTGCAAAGAGCTCAGTTGTGATCCAGCACGGCTGTGGAAACAGCAAGGCTATGGAATAGCTCGATAGTGTTACAGCTCGATTATGAAGCAGCTCAGCTGTGAGGCGGCCCTGGGGCCAGGCCCTTCTCCAGCTAGACAGCTCTGCTCTGCTCTGGTCTGATGCAGTTGGCTTGACTATGCTCGGGTGAAACATCTTTAGTGTTTCAGCTCCAGTCAGGAAAACAGTTTTCAGTGGAATGGGAAAGTGCACTCCCCGAGCCAGGGACACTGACTTATGTAGGCAGAAGTCCCCAGCCCTGGGCCCAGATAGGTCTGTCCTCACACAAATGAGGAAGCTAAATCCTCACAGTTTGGTCCAAAAGGCACCGTCCTGATTGGGCTGGCCCAGATGGCAGGAACACAGTGCAGGAAGGCAGTTCAGAGCTGGAAGCAGGCGGCTTAGTGCAGGCTGCTTCCCGAAGTAAGGTTTGCGTGAGAGGCTCTTGAGTAGAAATCGCTGCTGGGTTGTTATTTTTGTTTTGTTTTCAATTTGAGCATAGTTAGCACTGGGAGCCCTTCCAAGTAGATACCTTCTCTCTCGGGGTTCGAAGCTTATACCATTGTCAGTTTCTGAGCATGGGTAAGTGGCTATGTCCCGATACTCAGGCATGTCCCAAAAACAATGTTACATCCATCTCATCGCAAGCTTAGTCAACAGCTTAAAGAATAAGAGCTCAACCGCAACTCTCTTTAAAGTTTCACAACCAGAGTTACTTTTTTTAAAAAGTATCTTGAATGCATTGTAATCATTTGAAAACGTCTGCAAAAGTCATCATTACAATTTTAAAACATGTACATAAAACTATTACATGTGCTTCTTTATGAAGCATGAGAGAAAAATGAAAGAAAACAGTCATCGGGCAATAACTGAAATAATGTAGCCTTGTTTTATCTAATTATTTTATGTATTCCCAACTCAGTTGTCACATGCTCTTTAAGAGTATTTCACAGTCATAGAATTGTGCGCTTGAAACCTGTATAATTTTAACCAGTCTCACCGCCAATAAATTCAATAAAAAGGAAAAAACTAAAAATTAAAAAAATTAACATTTAAAAAATATATCTCATAGCCTCTATCCCTCTGCTACATGCCTTGTAGGGCTTTAATAAATATTTTTCTTAAATTAGGCTTAATTGAATGATCTGCTTTATGCCCTCGTGGGAGCTGGCAAAATGAAAATGCTGGCGGTGGAATCACGGCTGGGCCGTTCTCCTTCGTGTGAGCAAGACCCCTTCCGGACAATAAAAATTGCAGTTTGCGAAGCCTGTCGTTTCATTGTTTACCTCAGACACACTGTTTGCATGTCTTATATGTTGACAGGGATCAAATACAACCCTCTGGGCACAGAAGAAAGATTTCTTTAGTTTGAAGTGTGAGCTTTTTCTTTCTTCTACCTCTTTTTGACCAGTATCTGTTCATTCTAAAAGCATATTTCTCATCACTGCCTCCTAGCTTGGGGTCTTCCTCATTTTGCCAGATTGAGGCTTTTTATTGAGCTGCCTTCTTGCCTAAACCCTTAAAGATACACCTCGTTTTACTAAGTTTATGGATAGGGAGCTCTGTCCCTTCAGTGAACAGTAACTACACTAATACATTTGTGTACAACACTTATTTATAGTTGATACAGCATTTATATACTTTCCAAAACATCTTTAATATACTGCATGTTATTCTAACAGCCATCCTGTGGGTTTGGCAAGGCCTGTGTTGTTATCCCCACAAGGAATATATGGAAAGTATAGCACTGAACAATCCAAAGGCTTCTTTGGCCTCATCCTGTTAACTAAGGTGGCTGGAGCCGGTGGATTCTCAGTCCAGGGCTCTTTCCTCAGCTTTCCAAATAATAGTTGGGGGTGGTGAGATCAGATGCAACAAACAGGTTTGATCATGGTGGCAATTCGTATTCTTTCCCAATATTGCGTAAAGCTTGTATTTCTATGAGTTTTGCTTTTATATTTCTAGCATGGGAGTCCTTCATCATCTAAACAACATTTGTTAAGTGCCCTTTGTATCCTCAATCTTTTTTTAAAGATTATTTATTTGTAGCGAGAAGGGAAGGGAGGAGGAAAGAGAGGGAAAGAAACAGCAATGTGTGGTTGCCTGTCGTGTGCTCCCAACTGCGGACCTGGCCCGCAACCCAGGCATGTGCCCTGACTGGGAATCGAACTGGCGACCCTTCGGTTCAGGCCAGCGCTCAGTCCACTGAGCCACACCAGCCAGGTCTGTATCATCAATCTTAATTTGAATGACGTTTCAGTGTATTAAAGAATTTGACCTCTGGAGGTTCTGTGATGTTCTGGATGAGAAAAATAATATAGTGAGTGATATCCTATACACTGGGAGTACACAAATGGAACAAGATCAACATAGTGTTGCCCAGTTTGTACCTAGTTTCTCCAGAGTCCCTGGTCATAGTCTATAGGAGGTAGCAGGATTTGTGGTTAAGATGAAGGTCTTTGTCAAAACTTCAGTGGGTTCAAAGCGAAGCCTTAGACAAGTCACTTCACATCCCTGAGAGTTTCCTTACGTGAAAATGCAGAGTTATGAGCACTAGGACTAATGCAGGTTAAAGTGCCCGGACTGTAATAGCTGCTCAGTAAATAATAGCTGTTATTTTTATGTCCTAGGCAATTAAAATACTGAGGGAAGTATAAAGAATTCATTTTACTGCAATGTATTTTTCTGAAATCAAAGCGTGTGTTTCTCAAATACAATGTCACAGATCTAAGTTGTGCAAAACTCTTCCTTCCAGTTCTTGAGAGGAAGATGTAATCTCTTGATATGACCTCTATACTTTTCTGCATTATCTTTTATTATTCTGTTATATTGTATGTACCACATGGTACATTGCTAAAAACACTAATACTAGTATTATACATTGGGGGTATACATTGAGGATATACATAATACCCACTTTTGTTTATAGGAAAATAATATTATAGATCTTAGAGACAAATGCTCTTCTTGCACATAAATTAATACATTTCATGTGATTTGCTTCCAAATAATTTTAAACAATGTTCAATGCCCTAGTTTCTGAAACTGATTTTAAAATAAAACAAGTATGAACTTAGAAACTGTAAGCCTTAAATGTTTATTTATGCCTAAGAAAATACTTTGAGATGTTCAGTAAATTATATATCCCTTAGGTTGCAGAAGTTACTAAATGTGCAGGTATTTGAAATGAAAACAGTTCTGACTTTCTACATTGACAAAGATACCTTCATAAAGATCTTGATATCCACATTTGGACTTAAAACTCTTGGACATCAGTGCCAGATGTGCTGGTGTAGGGAGAGCAGCCCCAGACCTCAGCCCATGGCCCACGCTTGGCTTAGTCCTGGACCTTCAGAGGCCTCAAGCATACTTACGCCAACACCCCAATCTACATGTCCAAGTTCTGGCCACACCCCTGTATCAGTCACTTATCCGAACAACAGCTTTTTGTTTGTTTGTTTTTGTTATTTTTCCAGCTTTACTAAGATATATTTGGCATATAACATTGTATAAGTTTAAGGTGTACAATGAAATGATTTGATATATATTGTAAAATAACACAAGATTAACACATCCATCATCTCACAATTATTTTTTTCCTATTGAGATATAAGTGATATATATAAAACATTGTATTAGTTTTAGGGTACAACACAATGATTGATATTTATATATATGAAATTATCACTACAATGAGTCTACTTAATATCCATCTCCACACATATTTACAATTTTTTTTCTTGTGATGAGAATTTTTTTTTCCTTCTTAAAAAATTTCCTTTAACACTTGTGATACTGGTTTGGTGGTGACAAACTTTTAGCTTTTTTTTTGTCTGGTAAGCTCTTTTTGTCTCCTTGAATTCTAACTCATAGCCTTTCTGGGTAGGTCTTTACTCTCTATTGCTTTTAGTATTTCATGCCAATTCCTTCCGGCCTGTAAAACTTTTGTTGAGAAACCAGCTGACAGTCTTATGGGAGCTCCCTTGTAGGTAACTAACTGCTATTATCATGCCACTTTTAAGATTCTCTCCTTGTCCTTAATCTTTGGCATTTTAATTATGATGTGTGTTGGTGTGGGCCTCTTTGGGTTCATCTTATTTGGAACTCTCTATGCTTCCTGGACTTGTGTGTCTATTTCCATCAACATGTTAGGACATTTGCAGTTACTATTTCTTTCCTTTCTTTCTTTCTTTTTTTTACATACAGATGTTTCCTCTTTATGTTTTTAAATTTATATTACTTTATTGTTCTTCAATTACAGTTGTCTGCATTTTCTCCCCTTTTCTCCTTCTTACCCCATCCAAACCCACCTCCCTCCCTTGGTTCCACCCTCCCCCTTAGTTTTGTCCATGTGTCCTTTATAGTAGTTCCTGAAAACCCTTTGCAGTTATTATTTCTTTAAATATATTTTAAATCCCTGTTCTCTTCACCTTGTGGTACCACTATGGTGCAAATATTGGTGCACTGGATACTGTCCCAGAGGTCCCTTAAACTGGACTCATTTTTGAAAATTCTTTTTTCTTTTTGTTGTTCTGATTGGGTGTTTTCCACAACTTTGCATTCCAAATTATTGATTCAATCCTCTGCCTCATCTAGTCTGCTGTTGATTTCCTCTAATATATTCTTTATTTCTGACTGGTTCTTTTTTATGATTTCTATCTCTTTGTGTAAGTTCTTGCTGAGTTCACCTATTCTTCCTCTAAGTTCGTTGAGCATCCTTATAACCAGTATTTTGAACTCTGCATATGGTAGATTGTTTGTCTCCATTTCATTTAGTTCTTTGTCTGGAGTTTTGTTCTCTTCTTTCATTTAGGACATGTTTGTCTCCTCAATTTGGCTGCCTCTCTGTGCCTGTCTCTATGTATTCGGTAGATCTACTATGTCTCCAAGGCTTGACCAAGTGGCCTTTTGTAGTAGGTGTTCTATGAAACCCAGTATTATAGTCTCACTGGTCACCTGCATGTGGGCGTGTGCGCTTCCCCATCGCAGTGGAGCCCAGATTGTTGTTGGCACAGCAGTGGATGGTGTTGACCCTCAGGCTGACTGGCCGTGAGGACTGGCCATAATACAGTAGACCAGTGGGATTCACTTAAGTTGGGCTCTGGTACCTGCTGAGCCCACCCTTTGAGTGTGTCATTTGTGAAGCTAATTGGTTGGTACTCTTGTGTTGCCTAAAGTGAGAGTTTTAGTTCTGGGGCTTCTTGGGCGGGGCATACTGAGGCTGGCTACCAGCATGCTGGGCTTCGGCCACTTGGCAAGAGGTACAGGACACGCTGAGGCCAGCCGCTACTTGTCTGGGGTTTGTGGACCTTTGAGAGAGTTTAGGGATGTCTTCAGCACAAGCAGAAACAGCCACTGAAGGAGGTTCAAGCTGATTTACTGAGTTGGGCAGGGTCTCAGGGAATCACCAGAGTGGGTAGAGCAGTGTAGACTCAGATTGGGCACCTGCCTACGCTTGCCAGCTATGTGTGGGTAGGGTTCACCAAGGGATCAATGACACCTGCCAGCATTTCTCTCTGGGAGAGAGCTTTACCTCCCACTCTCGGCCTGAAGGCAGACAGTACAGTTCTTCCCCATATGTCCTTGGTGCTTTTTCAGCTACCGTTCCCTTCACTGGAGCTTAGAGAGAGTGTTTGTGATTGGATCTGTGGTTGGGCTTTTTAAGAGGACACCTAGGTTTTACAGTAGCCCTTGTCTCATCTGGACAGTCCCCACAGATTTTTATTTTTTTAAGATTTTATTTTTTAGAGAGAGGGGAAGGGAAGGAGAAAGAGAGGGAGAGAAACATGTGTGTGGTTGCCTCTCATGCACCTCCCATGGGGGACCTGGCCCGCAACCCAGGCATGTGCCCTAGACTGGGAATCAAACCAGTGACCCTTTGGTTCACAGGCCCATAGTCAATCCACTGAGCCACACCAGCCAGCTCCCTGCATATTTTTACAACCAGATATTGAGGGGAGTTCTCTTCCTGGCACTGGTGCTGCAGGCTGGGGAGTCCACTGGGGGGCTGGGACCCCTTGCTGCTCAGGGAAGACTTCCACAGCTGAGATATCTTTCCTGATTCTTAACTGCCATGGGTGGGTGGAGGACCAGCTCTTTAACATCTCTGCTCCTCCTACCAGTCTGGACATGGCTTCTTCATATCTTTAGTTGTAGGAGTTCTGTTCATCTAGTTTTCAGGTGGATCTCAAAGGTGGTTTTTCTGTAAGTTAGTTGTAATTTTGATGTAGCCCTGGGAGGAGGTGAGCAAAGTTTACCTACTCAGCTATCTTGACCAAAGGAGAACTTTTTAGATCTATTCTCTTCAGGCCTCAAGTTCTGCACACCAGGAGAGCAGTCCCCTGCTCGGAGAACGGCGTGGCCGACTGGTGAGCCAGCGCAGGGCTTTCGAAAGCGCACGGCCCCGGTAGGGTGGGGCTGCGCCTGTTTGTGTCCTATAAAAATCTGACATTTAAAAACATAGGAAGACCTTCAAGTAAAATTTAAATCAACATTTTCCGTTTAAAGAAAATATAAGCAGAAGTGAACATTAGCATCTATTTACTTAACACCTTTGTTGTTCTTTTAAAAATGTGACATAAAAACAATTAGGAAAGACTGTAAGTCGACCATTCATTTGAATCTCAGAGCATTGTTCCTGAAGTCATGTCTTTCTTTTCTCCACAGCGAATTCATCTTCGTTGTACCTGTCATCTGTTTCCTCTTAAGGCAGATATGAAGAGCACATAGCAGGAGTGGTGGTCAGCGAGGACCGTCATGGCAATGGCCGATCGCACGTTGACCCTGGCTAGTCTGAAACCCTCTCAGTAGAATGGGTTTGTACGCTCTTAGAGACCGACACTGTAGGCACAGATGGAGGAGCTGGCCACGAGGAATAGGCTTATTTTTATTGAAAATGTTCCTCCTTTTTCTAGCTTGGTTCTCCAGGCATGAGGGTGGGCAGAAGATCTTAGTGACTCATACCTTCTAGAGAAAAAATCCACTTACAGCAACAGCTAAAGTCACGTTTTCCTCCGATAGCTTGAGCATTACATTCTTTAGACAGGTGTAGGGACACAGTATTGCTAAGCACTAGGAAAGAAATTGGTTGCAAACTTCTGGTTTCTGTTTGACACACGCCCAAGTGGAGCCAGACAAGCACACAGAATTTTGTGATTATTTGGCGGATGGTGAGAAGAGGCATGAGAACAATTGATATTTTGCATCTGTGGTAACTTTCCTCTACTCACTGGTCAGGCCATGTATGAAACTGCACATTTTATTATTTGTATATTATCTATAACTGCACATCCTATTATTATCTTTGGTGGGTAATAATCACCCACTATGAAGATTCAAAAGGTGTGGCCCAGCTGAGCCTGTGGCTGACAACCAAGAGGAGAAAGGAGCAGCTCCGGTTGGGCACAGTGGACGGCTAACCCCAGGCTTGGCTGTGTGAGCTGTGTGTCTTTGGGTTGTGGAAGTAGGAGTTGCTGAGGGTCACCTTGGACAAGTCATACTGATATCTGTTTTCCACAGTTGCTTCTTTAACCGTCACCATATCTGCATCTTATGACAGCTATCATTTAATCAGTTTTCTCCTTTCCTGTACAGAAAAGAGTACGGTTGGTGTGCTCAGATGCAAATTTAGAGCTCTGAGATGCACTTACATAACTGTATCGGTGATGAATTTAGCAGCTTAATACTAGAAACATCTATTATCTCCCAACACAGATGAACTGAGTGTTCTGGCTCTGGGTGTCTCAAAAGGCTGCAGTCAGGGAGCCACCCAAGACTAGTCTCCTCCAAGCTCACGTAGATAGCTGGCGCGGGATTCGGCTCCTCCTGGGCCATTGAACTGAGGGCCTCTTTCCTCACAGGCCATTGGCCAGAGGCCTCTCTCAGTTCCTTGGCATGTGGGCCACTCCATAGGTCAGCTCACAACATGGCAGCTGGCTTTCCTCTGGGCAAGCAAGCAAAAGAGCAAGACTGCAAGACAGAAGAAGCCAGAGTCTTTTTTTCTTTTTCTTTTTAAATCCAGAGTCTTTTTGGAACAATATCAGAAGTGACATCCCAGTACCCTTGCCATATTGTATTCATTAGAAGTGAGTCACTAGCTCTGGTCTATACTCAAGGGGAGGGTCAGGGAATGAATACCAGGAGGGGGGGATCCCTGGGAGCCATCTTAGAAGCTGCCCACCGTAACAATTATGCTTTTTGACAATATTCAGTTATAATGATATCCTTTCAAATAGAAGGTTTTAAAAATTCCTGACTTTACTATATCCCTGTCAGAAACCCAAGGAGTGTTGCTCAGCTACAGGGTATTCTATTAAGGCACTAGTGACCGTCACGCAAGCCACTCTTGTAGCAAACAGCCTTGTTACTGCAGAACATTGCTGGCGACCCACTCTTTCTTCCCCAGAGTTCTGCTAGTTACCACCAGAATCATAAAATGATGCGACTAACAAACAGTTTACGTTTTTCCCTAGTCCAACTCCTTCCTTCCACAGCGTGGAAACACTAAAAGAGGAACTGACTTGTTCGTGGAGACACAGCTTGGAATAGTGCGCTGGGTCGTGTCACCTGGGTGGCCTGAGCATGGATGAAAATCAAGAAAGCTAGGATGGAAAATGAGGTGAGGAGAGAAAAAAGTGAAAGATAAAAAGTAGATATTCCAGGAAAGAAACAAATAGGGCTGCAAAAGAAGAGGCGAGGAGAGAGGCTAAAAACACTCGCTGCACGACCACTAGAGGGCTCCCCGACTTTCCGATGCAGCTGCTCTAGTGCGGTGACATCCTTTCTGAGGCATCCATCAGCACACATTACAGTGTGCTGTCGTTGAAAGGCAGCAGAGCACAGTGCGTGAGACTGTGGACCCTAAAGCTGGAATGCCCAGGCTTGAATCCCAGCCCTGCTACTGGCTTGTGTGACCTCTGTGAGTTCCTTAGTCCCACTTTCCTTGTTTCCTACAGTGGGGATAATACTAGTACACACTGCATGGGGTTGCCGTGGGATTCAATGAGTCAATCACTGTAAGTGCAAACCACAGTGCTGGGCATATGGAAAAATGCCCTCTGCGGGGTTTGAAGGTGGAGTGAACCTTGAGACAGAGAACAAGGTAAGGCTCAGGGGTGGAACAAGGCTTGGCAGTTAAGGTAAGGTGTGTCAACATGCAGTCAGATCAGAATGCTGGATCCATCACCAAGCAAATCAGATGGATCGTTCTTTCACCCACTCAGGCATCTTTCTAATCCTTTTCTAGACCGTTCCTCTTTCTCCTCACACCCTTCTTTTCCGCTCCTCGTGCAGCAGCTTTTGGTTGTTCCTGTCGCTCATCCTCTCGGGACACTCCCCCGCAACATGCAGCGCTGAAATGAAATTAGAACTATAGAATAATTTCATATTATTATGAGTATTATATATATCAAAATTATTTAATTTTTTTGGTGCTGTCACTGTGGTTGTGTTTCCTCCAGAGCTTTTTCCCTCTGCTGTCTTTGTTCTTTTTCCTGAAGGGATATTCATATGACAAAACATCTGATTAAACAATTGCTTTTCAAACTAGAATTTGCTGAATACAATACCTGTTATGTCCTAGACCCTGTGCAGTGTTTTAAGTTGACCCTTACAATAACTCTTTGTATTAAGTATTGAGATAAGGAAAACTCTACCTGGAGCAGTTGTCACTTGCCTGAGATTCCATCATGTCTGCATTCCTTCAACAACAACTGAGTGCTCTGCATTGTAGGCCGTGTCCAAGGCACAGGGCTGGTCTGGACCCCTCTAGGCCCCGTGCACCAGGGCTGGGGGCTGAAGAGTAAGGCCCATTCCAAGCAGCACTTGGAGTTGTTTAAGGAAGGTTCTTATGAGGTTGTAACATTGGGGAACACAACCCAGGGGACAAATTGCTACACAGAACCAGGGCAAGAACTGAAAAGGGTAGAGTGCCATTTTTCCCACCTCACAGGTTTGCCATGTGGGCGCCCTGGAAAGGAATGTCATCAGGAAATCTGTCTCACGGTGGCTGGGTGAGGGGGCACCCTTGGCGTGCCAAAGCACAGAGCAGAACATGCAGTACAACCCCAGGCAATTACTGGGGTTGGGAATTGTACTGAGGAGGGAAATGATAGCTCTGAAATCCTTTACACAGGTAGGAATGATGAGGTAGTGAGAGTTTAATTATGCTTATCTGTGGCTCTATTTTATGTTAGTCTGGAATGCAGTTACACAAAAATAAGACAAACTGTCCAAAAAGAAGTGATATTTTCTGGAGTCAAATATGCTAACATAATTAAAATGTGACAATTACTTTTGCAATAAAACACCTACGAACTTAGGAAAGATTTCAGAAATGAAGTAACAACCGAGCAATGCTCTGAGGGGTGAGCAAGGGTTTGCCAGATGAAAAAGAGATGGAAGGAATATTCTGAATAAGAGGAATCTCACATACAGGGGTTTCATGTTATAAAAATTCTTTTCTCTGAAGGATGGTGCCACAGCCGGCGCTGCTGGGTCAATCGGGTCCTGAGGGAAGCTGACAGGGGATTAAGAAATAAAGAGGCAGAGGCAAAGCGGGGTCAGGTGGAATCTCTTCTCTGGGATGCAGAGGAGGGAACTGTTTATCGGTAAAGGTAGGCTATATATGTCGAACCAGCCTTGAAGCAGAGCATGAGAAAGGCAAACGGCAGGGGTAAGTACATTTTTTCTTTTTCTAAGAACATAACCTGCTACTACTTGGTACAGTGATATGGCAAGTGGTCAAGCCATTCTTTCTTGCACAATCCGTCCTTAAATCTTTCAGGGTCCAGGGCAGCTGTGCTGACCCGGAGGCCTGCTTCCAACTCCCATACACGTTAACCTTCTTGGCTCTCCACAGTTGGAGAAGTTAGGGGCAGACCGTGAAGGAGGCCAAGAGAGCTGGAATTTCTTCACAACAGGGAACCAGCCCATACTTTTAAGTAAGGGTATCATGGATTCAAACACCCCCCACCTTTTTTTAAGAGAGGTGATTTGAGGGAAATTTGGACAATTGAGAGGTGAAAGGTACCCAGGTGGTAGGGTAGGGTAAAGACTAAGATCAGAAAGCAATGGAATTGAGGAAAAATTATGCAAAGACCCAATAGCCAAAGATCATACTACTGTTTCAGGAACGTGGTTTCAGGAACATGAGGTTCTGTGTGGCTGGAGCACATTTGGTGGTAAAAGGAGAGGATGGCAATAGCAAGAGAAAGAAAAGAAGGCTGCTCACTGGCGTGCATGGAGCTGTGGGTAGAAGTGGCAAGTTCAAACGGAAGTTAGAGTAGAGCAGAGTTGGCAGGGTGACCTTGTGCCTTTTTCATTCCTGAGCCTCCTCCCTAGCACTGGGGCCCAGAGCCTGGGAGTGGGGAGAGGGGCCCGTGGGCTACACAAATGTTTTCTTGAATCGAACTAGAGAACTGACCCAAGCAAGGCTCAGTCGAGTGAGAGCAGAGCCTGCAGTAAGTGGTGGTCGAGTCAGCGCTACCTCATGGTTGAGAGGAGCCTCTGGGAAAGCAGGCTGCAGAGCAGATTACTGAGGACCTTAGAGCCAGGCCAAGGGTCTTGGGCACCATGTAGGGTACAGTGGAGGTAGGGCTCCAGAGCCTGGCCTATGCAGCCCTCAGGGGGTTTGCTAAAATTTTAACTTTCTTCTTACATTTCAATTAATTCTCCATAATGTTCCCAAAGCAGAAAATAAGCAAATTTGAACTAATTCTGTTCTCTGGGACCAGAAGACCTAATTCCTACCACGAATAGGTAGCATCTACCTTACCCTGAAGGCTCTCTTTTCTGGGGGCTGTTTGGAAAGTACGCTTGAAAAATAAGTAAAAAATAAATAAATAAAAGAAATCATCTCAACCGTCAAGTTTCGAAGAAATTGAATGTTTTAAAATAAATAAAAAGAAAAAAAAAAGACCACAGACGTTGCACAGAAATGGAAACCCGGGAGAGTGGCATTTAAAAACAACCCATTTATTTTCTGGAACATCTTTTGTAGCCAAATCCCAACCACCCTCGTCCCCGGAACCCTCCCACCCTCCGTCCGTCCGTCCCTCCCCCCAGCATCCTCCCGCCCACCCCGACACCCCTCCCCGACAGCCACCACTTCGCACCCTCGCAGGATGAGGTTTCGTGGCGGTGGCCCGCGCGCAGGTGAGGGACCCCCGTTCCCCAGGCGGCGGCGGCCAGAGCCCATTCGCAGCCGCCAGCACAGCAGCAGGCGCGGGGGGGGTGCTGGCCAGGAGGGGAAGGGGCGGGGTACCCCGGGGAGTGCGGGAGCCCAGAGGAGGGAGAGCAGACGCGGGGCGGGGGCGCGGCGAGGGCGGGAGCGGAGGGGGCGCGCCGGCGCGGGGCCGGTCCAGCTTCACTCGGGTCGCCGGCTGACGCGCGCCGCAGTCGGAGCCTCAGACGCGCGGGCGCAGGGGCGGCGAGGGGCAGCCCGCGGCGACAGCTTCGTCACGGTCCACACTGCGTGCTGGGCTCCCAGGCCGGCGCTCCGGGGCTGAGAGGTGGGCGCCACGTTAGAACGTGAGTAGCTCGCCCCGAGTCTGCCGGTGCCACTGGGTCCTGACCGGGGGGGCGCCGGCCGCGGAGGAGGGCGCCGGGGCGCCGGCCGGGGTTTAGCAGCGCGCTCTCCCGCCCGGCAGCGCCGCGCGGGCTTCCCTGCGGCAGGGCGAGCCTTGCGGCCAACTTCCCGCTTCGCCTGTGGCCCCCGGACCCCACCGCGGGCGCCCGGGCAGCGCACAGCTCCAGTGCCTGCCGCTGCCCAGGCCGGCGCCCATCGCGCCTCCTGGCTGGGCCAACTTCTGCCTCCGCGCCGAGCCCTACGCGCACGGGGAAGCCTGCCTGGCGCTCTCCTGTGCAGAGTCGGGCCTGGAGGGGCTGCCGCTGGGCTTCCCGGGCGCGGACACCCAGCGCGGGGAGGTCACGCCCCAGTGCCGGCCCGGGCGCGCGGGGCTGGGCCGGCGGGCTCCGGCGTGCGCGCTTGTGGGTCCCCGCGGACACATCTGGGCGTGGGCTTTGTTCGTGCGTGTTCACACCTGCGCGGACCGCCGGAGTTCCGGGGCGCGCAGACCTCCGCTGTCGCCGCTCCGGAGAGAACTCGGGGACACTGGAGGGAACAGTAGTGGGGGCTGTTTCCTGGGCTTTGTGGCCGTACAGGTGCGGGCCCCGGGGGGCCTGGCGCCCCGCCCAGCCTCTGGGGGCTGGTACGTGTTGGGGCTGGCTCGCCACGGCTTGGGGCCGACTCGAAAGAGCACCTTCCCTACTCGCGCACCCCAAAGCGGTTCCTGCCCGTGCTCCCAAAGCGGGTGTGCGGCAGCGGCTCCGGCCGGGGAAGCCGCGTTGAGCTGGGAGAGACTGCCGGCTCTGGAGCATCCATTGCGTGGCCGGCGCCTTCCGTGCCGGGTCCCTCCACGCCTCGCGGGTGGGAGCCGCAGCGTGCTGGTCGCCAGTGGATCGCCAGCGCAACCATTCCCAGCCCGCGGCCGCCAGCGTGCAGAGAGGGGAGCCCAGGAGTCGTCGTTTCTTCCGAAGAGGTGTACGCCGGGCAGCGAGTGACGCCGGCGGGGTCCGGGGTCCGGGGGACTGGCGAGCAAGCCATTTTCCTTGTCTCCGGAGCGCCTCCCCGCCCGCCTGCCTCCCACTCCGCAGCCGCATCCTCTGCCCCCGCACGCTCGCGAGCGGGCCCTTGGCGGCGGCGGCGGGCGGGGAGGGGGTTGCCGGGGCTGAGCCGTGGTGTCTCTCCCCCCCCCACCTCTCTCCGCCTTTTCGTACCGTCAGCTGCGGCCGGAAGCCTCGGCGAACGCGCAGCTGTCTGTCCAAAGAGCGGAGCATCTTTTCCTGCCAGGCCGCTCCAGTTTAACGCGCAGAGGTGCGGTTCCGAGGGGCTGGGCCCTGTCTCGCCCTAGGCTCTTGCGGGAAGAGGTGGAGGCGAGTGTAGGGTGTGGGAGTCGTTCGTGCAGTGCCGGGAGCTCCCCCTGGGGCTGTCCTGGGAAGGGGCAGCAGTGGCCGCTGAGTACAAACCTAAGGAGGCTGGGCTGCTTTGGGTTGGGACCGTTTTATGCTAACTGTGTCCTGTTATCAAAATATTGTAGTCATAGCTCACGAGTAAACGAGACCTTCCAGAAGTATAGAAATGGGTTTAGACAATTGGGTGCTTTCTACTTTCATGGTAATTATAGTCGACATTTTTGGAAAAGCTTCAGATATACTGGGTGCTGGGTATCTTCCATGTGTCCTGTCACCTACTTCCCACAACGACCCCGTGTGAAAAGCTGGGAGACGGAGACTTCAGGAAGTCAAGCAGCTTTCCCAAGTCCACATGCAGGAGGAGCAAGGGTTAGCTTTTTGCACCTACACTTTGTCATTCGAGACTGTGAAAATGGGGCCTTTTAGAGGCTTATCATTAGTTTAGAGATGGCTTAAGTCATCACGTGTTCAAAATCAGGGACATATTACAAACCCATTTAATTCTAACCCCTGCAGACCTCACAGTAGCAGGCAATATAGTCATTCAGCGAGTTGTATTGCATAAATAGCTTTTTATTGCCCCTAATTCTTTTACAAGTTCCTTTATTCCTGTTAGCTTTTAAGTACTTGGCTGCTGACCACAATCCAACTAGTTACAGTCACTGGACTGTTCTTAGTGACCAGAGCCCCCCCGCCCCCACTTCCCCCGTCCCCTGCCATTACAGACAGGCTGAGAGTTTCCTGGCACATGACAATTTTTGAGAAACCTTTTAATTTATGTAGTTATTTTCTTTTTTAAGAAAAGGCAACGTTTCCATTTGGCAAATGTTTGTATTTCAGGTTCCCAGCCTTGAATCTCTTTTGTAGCCCCTTTTGACTGAGGAAGATTTACTCCTCAGATTGGATGTTGAATTTGAGTAGACCCTAGTTATAAAATCTTAGAAAAGCATTCGATATCCTAATATATAAGACTGTGTGGTGCATTTGCAAAAATGCGCCATGTTAACTATTAGAAACAAGAATTTGAACAAAAGAGAAAGCAGCTATTCCTGCAACAGCTTCTAGAATGATTGTAATTGACTGATCAATTGGAAAAATGAGTTCTAAATTCTACTAACTCTTGGTCTTCCTTCAGCCTGCTTTTACTTTATTACGGGAAAATTGCTAAACATTTTATATAATCCAGGAATTTTAGAGCTGTAAGCGAACACTACCTGAACCTTTGGGTTTCAAAGTAAGTACAGTGGGGCCCGGAGGGTTACCCAGCTCTCCAATGCAGGGTAGTGAGGAAGTCTTTGGACTGTAGGCCAGTGCCCTTACACCACATCATTTTTTAAAAAGATTTTATTTATTCATTTTAGAGAGGGGAAGGGAGGGAGAAAGGGAGAGAAACATCAATGAGTGGTTGCCTGTCATTCACCCCTTGTTGGGGACCTGGCCTGCAACCCAGGCATGTGCCCCGACTGGGAATCAAAGTGGTGACCTTTTGGATTGCAGGCCCGGTGAGGGGTTCAATCCACTGAGCCACACCAGCCAGGGCCACCACATCATTTTTTTATTATTGCATCAGTGAGAGTAAGTGAAAAAGAAGTTATCTTTGGAAATCATACTTTCGGTGAGGCCCATGTGACAGTGACAATAATAGTTGGGTGTGAGCACTTCAGGAAGGTGAGAGGGTGATGAGAATGCGCACACCTGGGCTGTAGAAAATTTTCGTAAGACTCATTTCAAATAATGCTTTTGTGTTGGTGTAGTTTTCCTTGTGTAACTGATTGAATGTGAACAGAATCTGAAGATATTCTATTGTGTATGTACAAAGGAGTTATTTAATGGAATCCTGCAGGAAGCTTTTCTAATAAAGGGATTCATTCATTCATTCATTCATCCATCACTATTTACTGTGTGCAGGGCCTGCCGTTGTAGGCACTGAGGTTAGAGTGTTGGGCAAAACAGAATTCCTGCTAATTTTATGCTACATACGTCCACACACAGAGATTCTTTTTTCACATACTATAAATGTACAGCTTGCTGAACTTGCACAAACCGAACACACCAGACTAGCTCAAAAAAAGGAACAGAACATTGTGAACATCGGAGAAAGCCCTCTGGTGGCTTCCACCAGTCATTACTCCCGGTTGAGGGTAACCACTGAGACAGCCATGGTTTTTTCTGATAGCCTCGCCATGAGATCAGAGTCTATGTCCTAGTCAGCCTGGGCTGCCATAACAAAGTACCACAGACTGGGCGGCTTAAAGAATGGACATTCATTTTCTTACACTTCCGGTGTCTGGAAGTCGCTGATCCAGGTGCCAGCATGTTCGGGTTCTGGTGAGAGCTCTCTTCCCAGCTTGCAGACTCTCCTCCTGGTGTCTGCTTGTTGAGAGAGAGAACGCCCTTCCCCTTTCCTCTTCTTGAAAGGCCCCTGATCCAGTCAGGTCAGGGCCCACCCGTATTACCTCAGTGAACCTTGATTACCTCCTAAAAGCCATATCTCCAAACCCAGTCTCATTGGGGACTAGGACTTCAGTTTAGGAATCTTGCAGGGCACGGTTCAGTCCATAGGAGAAGTCCTGATTTGCTGCCTCTCTCAGTAGACTTTGGCGTCTCATTCCCATTTTCAAAGAACAGTTTCTGTTTGAGAAGCGTGGTAACCAATAACAAATTAAACAAGAATATAGAGTTCCTAATGTATTCTTTTTGTCTGGGAAGTTTTGTGTGTTTGCATCTCAAGACTGCTTTAGGTCAGCCTTCAGCTGCTGAGATGATTGTCAAAGAGGAAAATGAAAATTACTTGAGATGGTTGAAAATTACTAAATACATTGAGATGTATTTCCCTTTTTCACTTTGTGCCTTCCCACCTGAAGGAGCCCGGCTTTCCTGCCAGGTGAGAACAGAGGAGGTGGTAGGGATCTCCTAGCATCTAGGAATGCCAGTGGCAAGAACCCAATGGCTTATTTTATTTAACCCTTGGGTCCACCCAGGCAAACAAAAGTCCCCTTTAGGAAGCTGAAGTTTCTAAGACTAGGAAAGTGTTCCAAAATGAACTGATGAATGTTTATTTCTCCCTCTCAAAGTGTGAAGGAGAGGGCTACATGAGGAGAATATGGGAATAGCTCTGCCTCCAATTTCAGCAACGGTAACTCTTTCAATATCGGGTTGTCTTTAAATGGGGGAGTAAATGCAGTGTATCAATACTTATACAAAATGTGACATTCTTGCTAAGTTACTTTTATGTTGTGGTGAAACATGTAACAAAAT
This sequence comes from Micronycteris hirsuta, assembly GCA_004026765.1. Classification (NCBI taxonomy): domain Eukaryota; kingdom Metazoa; phylum Chordata; class Mammalia; order Chiroptera; family Phyllostomidae; genus Micronycteris; species Micronycteris hirsuta. The sequence goes on from PVJI01014374.1 coordinate 23,237, forward strand.
TTACTGTTCAACCCCCTGGCTGGTGTGACTCAGTGGACTGAGTGCTGGCCTGTGAACTGAAAGGTCACTGGTTCAATTACCAGTCAGAGCACATGCCTGGGTTTCGGGCCATGTCCCCAGTCGGGGGCGTATGAGAGAGGAGACCGACTGATGTATCTCTCCCTCTCTTTTTCCCTCCCTTCCCCTCTCTCTAAAAATAAATTTTAAAAATCTTTTAAAAAATTTACTTTTTTAACCAGTTTTAACTGTGTAGTTTAGTGGCATTAAATATTTCACATTATGTAACCATCACCACGGTCCACCTCCAGAGCGTTTGTCACCTTCCCAAACTGAAACTCCATGTCCATTAGACACTAACTCCCTTTCCCCTTCTCCCCAAGCCCTGGAAACAGTCATTCTACTTTCTGTCTCTATGAATTTTTCTACCCTAAGTACCTCGTTGTGAGGGAATTTATACCGTATCTGTCCTTTCGTAACTGGTTTATTTTACTTCACTTGGTATAATGTCTTCAAGGCTCACCCATGTGTCAGAATTTCCTTCCTTTTTAAAGCTGAATAATATTCCATTGTATATACATACCACTTTTTAAAAAAATCATTAACCTGTCAATGGACAGCTGGGCTAGTCCACCTTTTGGCTATTGTGAACAGTGTTGCTATGATCGTGGGTGTCCACATATTTTTTTGAGTCACTGCTTTCAACTATTTTGGGTATGTAGCCAGAAGTGGGATTGCTGGATCATTGGTAATTTCATCGTAATTTTTTGAGGAACCACTGTACTGTTTCCCACAGCAGCTGCACAGTGTTACATCCCCACCAGGATTGCACAAGGGTTCCAGTTTCTCTGCGTCATCGCCAGCTCTAATATTCTCTGTTTTCGATAAAGCCATTCTACTGGTGTCAAGAGCTGTGGTGGTTATTTTTTTAAGTTGTAAATTAATGCACAATGGATTATAAACAAGTTAGTAATAATGCTTTCTAACTTACTGGTTTAACTTTTATTAATAAGGAGACATACGGTTTTTAGAGGTAGTCATTGAATCCATACTTTGTGCAAAGCCCAGAAGAGATGCTGAGCAGCGTGTGCGTCGTAGTGCAGGGCGAGCATTGGCCACATACATCCATGTTCTTTTTTTATGTTGAATTGGAGCATGTATGTCTGTAGTGCATTTGTGCTCGGTGATTTTGCTGGGACGATAGATTAAATATTAGGGTGCTTTTATTTTACCGGAAAAATGACATTATTATTTTAACCCACATCAACAACCAATTTGCTTCATATCTAGAAATATTTAGGGATGCCCCAGAGTTGTATATTCTCGGGCTGGGCTGGGCCTTTCTCCCCAGCACTGAGTCTCTAAAGACGACAGCGCAAGCATCACCACCCAGTCATAGTTGCTTAGCTGAGCTGATAAAGAAGACGTGGTGTCAACTTAATTGACCTATTTTACTAGCATACAGATTGGAATTTTAAATTAGAAAAAGGTAATTTTAAAAAATTCGATGGAGGGTTTCCCTCAATGACTAAGAAACCAGTGAACAAGAGAAATGCCAATGGTAAAGGGACAAATCTGCAAACAGTGATGCTCATCTATCTATGCACATACCGTACAACTGGCTGATTCAGTTTAAAAACAGGAATAACAAATAAATCTCGTCTTTTGTGCTCCCTGATTTTCTTTCACACTGCCCTGTACACAATGAAGCATTACTGAATTCACATGAGTGAAAATGACAGTTACTATCCGCTGAAAAATGATCCTTTTAAGAATTCTTCTTATTGAATGTTGATAGGAAGGGCCAGAGAAAATATTTTGAATATATATGTGTATAAATTTCTATGTATATTTAAATCTTATGATGTGCATGGTATATTGGTTCAAAGCCGACTGTAACCAGAAAAATATATTCCCAGGGCAATCTGAGGGAATCCTGTAGGAGGTCTTCTACTGTGTAATATGCAATGAATTTGATTTATCTTTCTCAAGTGGGCTGAGAGCATTCAAAAAATTCAGTATATGTATTCGTATTCAGCGTGTAGCGATCTTTTCTCCAAATTTCAACTTTAAAGCCACTTTCATGCCACTTTCAGATGCCCTTGGCATTTGAATGGTATGATTTGCAGCATACATTTTTAATGAACATTGCAAACTCATGTAAAACATCATTAACATATTCTCTCTCAAGAGAAAGGGAAAGTGCTAATATTCCATTAACTGTGGCTTAAGGTAAAAGTGGACTCGAAGGTTTCGTCCTCCAGTTTTCGGTCTGTGAGGGCGGACGGCCTGCGAGCCGGAGTGCCGCCACCTTCCGAAGCCTGTGTGCTTTTCAGTGCCTCACCTCAATAGGAGCTGAGAGCCCAGCAGTGAACAAAGGAGGCCTGTTTTGCCTGCCCCACTTGCTGGGCTGTTGTCTTGGCCCTTTTCAGGGAAGGAAGGAGGGGGAGCTGGGTCAAAGTTGAAGAACACTGAAAAGGAATTCAAGCTTCATGTCGAAATTTGAATTATAGCTTTAGTTTGAGTGCCGAGTAGATTAGTTTGAATTGAAATTGTGAATCTGTGGAAGCTTAAGTGACAGATGGTGTTGGAACAACGCACATAGAGCTGGATGGTGTTGCCGAAGTGTTGAGTGCCCAAGCGAGGCACTCGGTAAACATCTAGTTAACTGACAAAGTTTTTAAATTGTAGGAAGTGCAGTTTGATGCTGTACACTGCATTAAGACGTTGGACTGTGTGAATAAGGAGAGGCCCCTGCATCTGGCATACACTCAGATGCACTCGTCCCTCCTAATTGCATTGCAAATCTTCTTCTGACTGACTGTTCTGCTACTTTCACCTCTGGTATCTAGCTGAATAAACACAGAAATGCCCAATGAACTTCCCCTGTAATATCTCACTGTAGTGTTATGATATTGATCACAGATTGTTTTGATATGTGACAAGATAAATCTATCATAAGCATTGACTAACCAGTGTTTTCTCCTATATGAATACATTTAAAAAGAGTGATTTCAGCTTTCTGCTTCTAGTGGAAATCCATCTCTATCATATTCGTTATTGAAGTTTTTAATATGGCACATGGCTCCCCATTCAATTTGATAGGCAGCATCTGATTTAAAACATTTCAGAAAGAGAAGTTAGCTGAGTGTATAACTAGAATAATAAGTAGCTGCTGGGAAATCAAGGCTACTAGAATGCAAGAGAAATAAAATTAATTTGGGGTAATTTGAAATACTTCCCAGGGTTCCATAAAACTACGATTGGAAAATTTTGCTTTGGCATCTTTGGCCACTTGCGGGATCTGATGGCAATAGCCTTTTGTTCTGATGTAAGTGACGTGGTAGCTAAAAGCCATTTTTATATACACTTAATACATTCGACTATTTCTACTTTTGGAGAAATAATGGCAAGAAATTTCTACATGAACAAAATAGTAAAGTAGAAATTCAGAGATAATTAATACTATTAATTATGTAATATAAACAAAAGTAAATTTACTTCACAATTGATTACATTAACTTCTATTAATGTATTCTTTACATAAATCATGATATATGCTTTGTCTCACAAATTTTAAGATAACTTGCATTTTAATAAATAGTTGGGATAGGGTTTTAAAAACTCCATTACTATACATATATTTCTAGTAACAGTTACCTTGTTGCAAAATTAAGTGGAAGGTAAAATATATCAAGGGTTTATTGCTGTCCTAGAACTATAGGGGGACTCATTAAACAGCAGGGAGTGAGTTCATGGTCAGATCGATTGGTAGGACTGGGATTGGAAGAGTAGAGATCAGAGAGTGTGAAGGAGTCAGATGGAGGGAGGCTCAGGTGGGTAATGAGAATTGTGACATCCTGGAGAAATGTCCTCTATAGAAGGCTGAAGAAGTGAAAGGAATTTTAAGTAATGAGAAGAGAGTAAAGAATAGAGCACTGTACAGGCAATAACTTAAAATCTGAAAGAAAGAGAAAGAAAGTAAAGATGTGGTAATTGGTTGGCTAATGGAGAATAGTCTCCATTTCAGAGTGTTCAATACTAAATATTTTAAAAGGAATTTTTTGTGGTATGTTAGGTCATTGAAGTAACTTGACATAAAATGGAAATAACTTATAAGCCATTCTTCAAAATGAAATATGATCATACATTTACATTGAAAAGAAATGCAATGAGAACCTACTAAGAGTCAAAGCTAAAGTTTGAGAATAAAAGTTAAATTCTTTTTTTTGTTTTAATTGTACCATTTATGTATTTATTTAATATATTTTATTGATTATGCTATTACAGTTGTCCCATTTTTTCTCCCCTTTATTCTCCTCTGCCCTGTACCCACTCTCACCCACATTGCCCCCCTTAGTTCATGTCCACGGGTCGTACATAGAAGTTCTTGGCTTCTACATTTCCCATACTATTCTTAACCTCCCCCTGTCTGTTTTGTACCTACCATTTATACTTCTTATTCCCTGTAGCTTCCCCCCATTCTTCCCCTTTCCCTTCCATGCTGATAACCCTCCATGTGATCTCTGTTTCTGTGATTCTGTTCCTGTTCTAGTTGTTTGCTCTTTTTTCTTTTTTTGGTTCAGTTGTTGATAGTTGTGAGTTGGTTGTCATTTTACTATCCATAGTTTTGATCATCTTCTTTTTTTTAGTAAGTCCCTTTAACATTTCATATAATAAGGGCTGGGTGATGATGCACTCCTTGAACTTGATCTTATCTGGGAAGCATTTTATCAGCCCTTCCATTCCAAATGTTAGCTTTGCTAGATAGAGTAATCTTGGATGTAGGTCCTTGCCTTTCATGACTTTGAATAATTCTTTCCAGCCCATTGCCTGTAAGGTTTCTTTTGAGAAATCAGCTGATAGTGTTATGGGAACTCCTTTGTAGGTAATGGTCTCCTTTTCTCTTGCTGCTTTTAAGATTCTCTCCTTCTCTTTAATGAGTAATATAATTATGATGTGCCTTGGTGTGTGCTTCCTTGGGTCTAACTTCTTTGGGACTCTCTCAGCTTCCTGGACTTCCTGGAAGTCTATTTCCTTTGCCACATTGGGGAAGTTTTCCTTCATTATTTGTTAAAATAAGTTTTTAAGTTCTTGCTCTAACTCTTCTCCTTCTGGCACCCCTATGATTTGGGTATTGGAACATTTAAAGTTGTCCTGGAGGTTCCTAGTCCTCCCCTCATTTTTTTGAACTCTTTTTTTTCTTCATTCTGTTCTGGTTGAATGTTTATGTCTTCTTTCTGGTCCAAACCATTGATTAGAGTCCCAGTTTCCTTCCCTTCATTGTTAGTTCCCTGTACATTTTCCTTTCTTTCACTTTGCATAGCCTTCACGTCTTCCTCTATTTTGCGACCATATTCAACCATTTCTGTGAGCATCCTGGTTACCAGTATTTTGAACTGTGCATTTGATAGGTTGGCTATCTCTTCCTCACTTAGTTCTATTTTGGGGGCTTTGATCTGTCTTTTCATTTGGGCCACATTTTTTTTTTTTTTAAAGATTTTATTTAGTTATTTTCAGAGAGAGAAGAAGGGAGGGAGAAAGAGCAATGTATGGTTGCCTCTCACATGGCCCCCACTGGGGACCTGGCCTGCAACCCAAGGCATGTGCCCCGACTGGGAATCGAACCTGGACCCTTCGGTTCCCAGCCTGCGCTCAATCCACTGAGCTACACCAGCCGGGGCCACATTTTTTTTTTTTTTTTGTCTCCATGCCTGTTACATAGTAAGGAGTGGAGCCTTAGGTATTTGCCAGGGTGGGCCAACCCACATCACTTGTGGCCCTGTATGAGGGGGAGGGGTTTGAGAGGCAATAATGCTGCTTGCTCGGTGCTCCGCTGGCTTTCAGTCACTTCCCCCACTACCCACAAGCAAATCGGGCCCTTCTGGTGCTGATTTTTGGGTGGGTGGGTTTTTGTATATTCTAGGACCCTGTGGGTCTCTCCAAGGAACTCCCCTGTGAGGCTCAGAGTTTCTCCTGCCACCACAACCCCCATTGGTTTTTACAGTCAGAGGTTTTGAGGCCTTATTTCCCTGCACTGGAACCCTGGGTTTCGCAGTTTGTCTTGCTCCCCAATTATTCCTCCTGGTTTATCCACTTGCAAATATGGGACCACCTGGTCCTCCAGCCCTGTCTTGCCATGAGTCCTCTCTTCCCTGGCTGCCAGTCTCCGCCCCTCCTGCCAATTTGGATGAATGTTTCTTCTTTAACTCCTTAGTTGTTGGACTTCCTTACAGTTTGATTTTCTGGCAGTTCTGTTTATTTTTTGTTTTTAAATTTGTTGTTGTCCTTCTTTTGGTTGTGCAAGGAAGCAAAGTATATAAAACAGTTAAATTCTTAATCAGATCACCTCTTCTTTAGCTATTTTTTCCATTATACAATATATAGTGACCCTACCTTGATAAAATTAAATATATTAAAACATGAACTTGTCCAATATATTTGGGTGATTATTAATAGTAAGTAGGATTCTTTGCTTTGCACAGGATTGTATGATAAGTGAGCTCCTATAATGTTTCAAAGTTCAGTTCAGAGATACCTAAGTGGACAGGTTGTTGTGTCTACTGAAAGAGTGCAGCATAATAAGTATCAAGTGAAATCCAAGCAGAAGGCAAAAGAGAAATCAGTAAGAACAGGTGGTAAATGAAGAGAATTACCTCAATTTTATGAAAATATTTGATATTTTCTCTAGATAACATTGAGAGGCCAAGTCTCTCATGATAAAGAAAAGCAGATAATAGTGGTCATCCAGGTAATCCAGGCAACTTTGGCCTGCTCATAAAAGAATTCAGTTAGCTCTCCCAGCCTTCTGATTGTTGAAGTCAGCCCTTGCTGTGCTTCTGTAGGAGTCTGAGCTGCATTTCTCATTATGCATGTGGTATGTATGCAGGAGTCCCCATATTTGATGAATGAGTGAATGCAAGAGTGAATGACTGAATACTTGAATATTGCAAAATGTCAAGCAGATCTTTTGTTGGATAAAATGGAGAATTTGATCCTTAGCCCTGCTTAAAAGACATAGACAAAGTCTAGACCAATGGAAATCAAACATTTCCTAATTTCATGCCTGGATTCTGTGTGATTGTAATTTGCTTCCTGGTTCTAAATTAGGCACTCGAGCAGACAGGTGAAATAATTTAATCCAAAAGGATACCATTTTTTAAATTGCTCCTTTGGGCCCTAAATGACATTTTTGTGTCCCAAAAGGGTTCCTCCGTAATTGTCTACCTTTGCTTGTGGCGAATGATTCAGGATTTGCACAAGACTTTCCTTTCCCTTCACTGTCTGAAGTTGGTGTTTGTCCTTTCCTTCTGGATATCTGGATGTCTGTGGACATGCACACTGATCACTGATTGAGTTAAGTAGTTTCTAAGGTTGCTTTCTACTCTCTGAATTTGAAGAAATCAGAAGTGAAACACACAGGGCAGAACTGAAATGGAAAGTGTAAAGGCTGGTGCGTGAAACCAGGCCCAGAAGCGCTCAGGATGCAGTCTGAAAAGGTAAATTTTCTTACCATTTGGTTGGTCATTAAGTACTCCTATTTGTTGTTTTCTTTATATTCCAAGATGTGAGTTGAATATTGCAAAGTGTCTGGCCTGGCCTTATCCAACCAGTTAGGGGGTTACAGTGGTTGGGTTCAAGGCAGTGATGCCATGTTTGAGAGTTACCCAGAGAAAAAAATTTACATGGAATTTATAATTAATTAAATTTTGAGAAGTACTGATCCATTCTACATAGACTAAAAAACCTCAGTATATGTATAGCGTTGGAAAAGTAGCTTAAGTACTTCTTTTCCTTTACCTAGAAAATGAAGGTAAAACACAAATTTTCTTACCATCCAACCTACCTCACAAGAATGTCATTATGACAAGTGAAAACAGAGAAAGTGCTGAAAGACAACATCAATCTACGTTATTACGTAGAATGCACCTGCCTTTTTTTTTCACATTTTTCTGTCAAATTTGCCTCAGAGATATATATGTATCACAAGTCCTTAGCAACAATTATATCTACGTGATTTTAAATAAACGAAGTAGTCTCATGCTGCAAATAGATTGACACCTTTTTGATGCTGCATGGTGAGACTGTAATCTAGTTGTTTTATTTCAAGCCATATCCTATTTATATTTTTCAGGAGGACAGTGATTAATATTTTTGTGTGTCAGTCACAAGGAACTAGCATCCCTACAAGCAAATAAAATGTGAAACCATATCAATATATTAAATTAATCAAGCTCACATATTGAATATGCTTCGAGGTTTTACATAAAGAGAAACACATGCAATGAAGCTTGTGAGTAGGTTTGTGTATATGTCGCTGTTTGTGTTTATTCTGTTCCTCTGTACTGCAGAGAGGAGAGAGGTACTTAAAGATAGTAGCCGCACAGCCACTTTGGAAAACATTAAAAATGGGACTATCATATGATCCAGCAGTTCCGCTTCTGGGTATATATCCAAAGGAAATAAAAACTGGATATTTAAGAGATATGTATATCTGCACTCCCATGTTCATTGTTGCATTAGTCACAATAGTCAAGATATGGAAACAACCTAAGTGTCCGTCAACAGATGAATGGATAAAGAAGATATTCCATATATATTTGTGACAACATGAATGAACCCAGAAGGCAGAGAGAAAGACCAATACTGCATAGTGTTAATTATACGTGGAGTCTAAAAAACAAAGTGAAACTCATAGAAACAGAAAAGAAAAGTGGTTGTCGGGTTGGGGGATGGGGAAATAGAGGTTGGTGAAACAGTACAAACTTTCAGTTATAAGAAGAATAAGGTCTGAGGATCTAGTGTAAAACATGGTGATTATAGTTAATAACACTGTATTGCATAGTTAAAATTTGCTAAGAGAATAGCACTTAAATGTTCTCACCCCCATTCCTCTCCCAAATAGAAGATGGATGTGTTAATTAACTAGATGGGAGGAATCCTTTCACAATGTGTAGGCACATGAAATCATCACAATGTACACTTAAATATCTAACAGTTTTATTTGTCCATTATACCTCAATAAAGCTGAAAAGTAGTGATCATCACTGACCTGGGTGTAGACACAGAACTTTAGAAATGGGCATATGTTATGGGTGGACAGTGTCCCCTCAAATTTATGTTGACATTCTAAACCCTAGTACCTCAGAATATGACCTTATTTGGACCCCTTTACAGTTAAAATGAGGTCATTAGAGTGGACCCAAATTCAGTATAATTAGTGTTTTCATAAAAAAGAGGAAATTTGGAGATAGGCAGAGCGGGAGAAAGCCATGTGGCGATGAAGGCAGAGATCACAAAACAAGGAGCACCAAAGGTTGCCAGCAAACCACCAGAAGCCAGGGACGGGCATGGAACAGATTCTCCCTCACAGCCCTCAGAAGGAACTCACCCTGCTGCCACCTTAATTTTGGACTTCCAGCCTCCAGAACTATGTCACATGTCTATATATCTATATCCATCATTGTCTACTTTGTGTACCAAAGGAGTATGTGTATATAAATCATTTATTTAGAAAGTCTCCATACCTTGAATTAAATCACATAAATATTGGGAGTGGTGGGAAGAGTATTCATTTTCTCAACTGGACGATGTATGAAGTTAGTAGTTTAATCAGGTGATTACTCTTTTTGGTTGTAATCAAGTGGACTCCACTTGACTGGCTTTCTCATCACTTAGGAACTTAAGGGGGGTACATTTTGTTCAAGTCTTTGTATGTGCCTTTCCTGCTCCTTGCCAATCAGAACGTGTCTTTACACTTGGACCATGGTAGGTTGCTGCTGTTTCCTCACGCTGAGGGAAGCGAAGGCTTGGATGAGCTGCCAGACTTCACTTCAGTGGAACAGGGTGAAGACAGGGTGACAACACTGTGGAGAATTTTGCAGCTCAGTGTAATCAGGCAGTGCCTCTGTCATTTGAAGAAGCAGATTGTCAAGCACTTTTAATCAAGTTGAATATTAGTTTGAATGAACTAAAAATGCTAAAAGCATTTTGGCTGGTCCTTAGTGATGTCTGCCCACTTGATGTGAATATCTCTCCTTCATTTTCACCAATGACAATCTTGTCTGTCTCAGCTGGTAAGCTCCTTTATGGCAATGACCCTACCTATTAATGTCTTATGTATGGCATTTAATGACTTGCACGTCCAAAGAAGGGCCCTGTTGTTTTCAGTAAAAACAATGAGATGATTTGGTGGGAAGGTTTTTGGAATGAGCACTGAGGACTTTATGCCTGAATTGTATGATTTACTAATTCCATTTTAATCTGTAAACCATTGGCTAATTTGGGGTTTTCTCCTGGTAATAATGTTTTTCCCTTGCTATGTACTCAAGTCAGGAGGGACTAATGAAAACCCACCAGCATCCAGCGGGAACTAATTTGCAATCAGAGCTATTTCAATTTTGCAGGTTCTTACAGCTTCTCTTCCCCATGCAAGGCAGTGAGGTGCAAACTGATGGAGGGAAATGTCCAAGGCCCTAGACAAGAGCAGAATATAGGCAGTGGTTTGTTTCCAAAAACCACCAGCTCAGTGTAAATTCTTTACATATTTTAATATCTGCCTTGAAAGACAATTGCGTGAAGATGGCCTGAAAGAGAATCACTGTAGAGGACACATGGAGGGAGCTAAGGGGGAGGTGGGAGGCTGGGGGGAGGTGGGGGGAGGGGGGAGGGGAGGGAGAGGATGCAAATAACTGTAATTGAACAACAATAAAGTAATTTAAAAAAAAAAAAAAAAAAAGATGGCCTGAAAGATTTATGGAAGCCAGTGTGACATTTGTTGATGACCAAAATGCATTTGTGAGTATACTAATATGGAGCTAGCAGTGCTACTGCTAGGATAAATTACCAGCTTTATATCTTATTATTTATTTATGATTCTCACCTGAGGATTAGAGAGAGAGGAAGGAAGAGAGAAAGAGAGAGGGAGAGAGACATCAGTGTGAGAGGGAAACATCAATCGGTTGCCTCCGGGATGCACTCCAGTTGAGTATCAAACCTGCAGCCTAGGTTTGTGCTCTGACCGAGAATTAAACCTGCAACCTTTTGGTGAATGGGATGATGCTTCAACCAACTGAGCCCCTGGGCCAGGTCATTTCATTATTTTAAATTGTTAGCCTAAATTTTGTTATATTAAACTCACATTTAAAGTTTTTGTGTACAGGACCACACTTGTCTTATTTCCTCTCCTGGACAAGTAGAATACATCTTGGGAAAGCAGTTATTTCTAGGGAAAATGGAGACAAGTGTGCTCTGGTCATCTTCTGAGCTTAATTTCAGCCCGTCCCAGCCCTGCTCCAATCTCCTCTACGGTCAGGAGTGGGGCCAGTGACTACTATGCGTGTGTCACACACCTGTGACCGAGATTTCCTCCATCGAGGAATGGCAGAGTGTCAGTTTCTTGAAATGGATGAGTTGTGGCAGCTGCTGCCTGTGGCCCTCCGGGCTCACTGCCCTGCACCGACAGCTGCACGTCACATCCTGCCATCAAAAAGGGGCCGAGCCTGCTGACCCCAAGCGTTACTTCGTGGGCTGTCTGCCCCTGAGGCCGAATATATAAGATGCCTCTCTGAATTTTAGGAAATAAGATCACAATGATTTTTATTATAACTTTTTACTATTAATAAATAACAATCCATGTTTATTGATTGCTTAACAATATAAACATCTTACATGATTTATCTTAATCGTCATGATGACCCTTTATGTCAGAGGCCAGCAAATTTTTTTCTGTAAAGAGCCAGATAGTAAATATATTAGACTTTGTAGGTCATGCAGCCCCTCTCAGACATAGATAGTATGTAAATGAATGGACATTTCCATGTTCCCATAAACTTTCTTTACAAAAATAGGCAGTGGGCCAGATTTGGCCCATGGGTCATAGTTTGCCAGCCCGTTTCATGCTATTATACCCTTTTTAAAGATGAGAAAACTGAGGCTTAGAGAGTTTAAGTAATGGGTCAAAATAGCACAACTATTAAACTGCAGAACCCGAGGAGTCTGACCTCCACTCCTTAGTCTTAACTCCAGTGAGCTATAGGTTATCCTGCCATGAGAAATTACAAGAAATTGAATTTTAGTTTCCACATGTTGCGAGTTATAGATTATGTCCCAAACTTCGAAGACAAACTTCCAGTTCACTTAGAAACATGATGTGAAGAGTATCAGTCCAGGTCTTGAAGATGTTAGGTAATACAGGCAGCCTAATCTACAGCACATTCAAGTGATGGGACTGCATCCTTGTGTAATCGAATAAGCCTTTTAAGATTCTCCAAATGACCTGATATTGTGGCCATTTTTGTCAATAGGATTGTAGAAGCCAAATTACCCTAATTTAAAAATATATGTACATTATTACTTTTTAAATTTGCTTATACATTGGTGGTCCATGTGTTATGTAGCCAGATAACTTTGGCATATTCTCAGGAAAGATTTTTATTTTTATAAAAAAACAAATTATGCAGAAAAGTCTCATGTTTAATGTAAAATCCTTGAATGAGAATTCTAAACAGTTTTTATTTTCAGGATGGACAACTCCTTTTGTGTCTTATTTCCATGGTAACAGTTAAGTTTCAACTTGAGAAGAACAAACCTGCAAGATAACCATCCAGTTGACATTGTTGGGCATCCCCGTAGGGAATTTGTAATGCATCATGGTGTCCAGATAGCACCTGAAGTAGAAAAACACAGCCTTCTGTGTTTGCATACAGCAAGCTCTTATTTAAAGGCTGAAGTTTCTCAGAATAGATTGAAGTTAGGAAATATTTAGTTTTAGGCAGCAGTTCAGCACACGCAAAATACCATGAGTAGCCAAACTTCAAAGACGGTCCCAAGATGCCATAAGGAGTTCCAGGACTCACAGTTCCTGACCTCCAGATGAATGAAATTTTAGGAAGTATGCAGCTGGTAAAATGGAGGCTTCATGTGACTAAACATTGTTGTTTGTTCTTTGTTTGAGAGAAGCTCAAAATGGAGCCACTCCCTGGTGGAGAAATCAGAGAGTGGAAACTTGTGGGGAGGTAACTCTATTCTCTTTGAAAACCTGAAGTCTTTGAATTTAAGTGAGCTTCTATTCCTTACTAAGAAAGCTGACAGAGGAAGAAAACCCAACTAGTGGAAAAGTTGACGGGAAGTGGTTACTGTAAATTAATTGGTGTAACAAATTGTAAAAGGCATGGTCGGATAAATGTAGAAAAATTCTTTGTTGAATCATTTCCTAAGGGGTTAGTTCATTTCATGAAAAAAAAAAATGTAGCCCAAATAAAAAATGAATTCTGATACATGGGCAACTTTTTGTTTTTCTTGGCATTATTTTTTTTATTTATTTATTTACTTAGCTAACAGAGTTTACAATTTTATTTTCACATTTCACAATACAAATGAAATTTTTTTTTTTTTTTTTTGTCCCACTGCTCCCCTCCAAAACTATTCTCTGGTCAATAGGAAGAGGGAGTGAGTCTTCCTTACTACGCAGTTAGAAAACACTCAGAGTCACAGCAGGATCTGCTGGTGAAGCAGAACAAGTAGTATAAACCTGGTGTCTCTTTCGCAGATGGAGAGTCACAGGTGAGTGTGTATTGCAGTCATCACAGGAAAACTGGGGAGAACTGGGGCACGTTGGTCTGCAGGCCAGTGGCCACTCGGTTGCGCACGACCAGCATTATTTTCCATATAATAATTTTGAGAGTACCAAATAATTTTGAGAGTACCATTCCTCCCCCTCCCCCTCCCTCCTCCCCTCCCCCCTCCTCCCCCCCCTTTAAAGTGTGGGTGGACCTGTGAATATGATGGGATGGCACTCCCATAATTAGGTTACACATTATATGGCAAAGGTGATGGGATTTTGCATAATGTAATTAAGGCCCCAAGTCAGTCAATTAAGAGTTAGTGGAAAGGGAGATATCCTGGCTAGCCTGACTTAATCAGCTGTAAAGCCTTAAAAAAAAGGGATAGTTACAAGAGAGACACTTTCCCACAAGCCTTGAAGAAGTTTTTATCCATCTTGTGAATTACTTAATCGAGAAGTTCCTTGTGGTTCTTCAACCAAAAAGAATTTAGTTCTGCCAACAACCTGAATGAGCTTGGAAGGGGACCCCGAGCTGGAGCGCAGATAAGAAAGCAGTTTGACCAACACCTGCTGGACGCCGCTCAGCCTTGACCAGGCTGCTGCCCTGTGACAAACTGTGAGACAGTATATGTGTTGTTTTAAGACTCTAAGTTTGTGGTAACTTGTTGCATATCATAGGAAAATAATACAGCAACTGCCCCACAGTCTGGTTTTGAACATTTTCATCACTTCCCCCCAAATATTCTTGAGGCTCTTTGCAGTCAAACGTTTCTCCCACTCCAAGGCAGCCACTGATCTGTCTTATTTCTCTACAGATTTACGTTTACTGTGCATTTCATATTAATGGGATGATTCAATTTGGAATCTTTTGTATTTGGTTTCTTTTACTTAGCATGTTTGTAGCTTGTAATAACTTTTTAAATTAGGTAGTATAAATCTTCCAATTTTTTTTGGTTTTTAGTTGCATCCCATAAATTTAAATATTAATATTATTGACTTGGTTGGGTTTATGTACAATACTTTGCAATTTATTTTCTATTTGTTTCATTTCTTGTTTGTTTCACTGATTTTCTTTTACTGATTTTTTATGTTAAATAATTCTGAGAGTACCATTTCAGTTCCTGCATTGAAATTTTTACACCCTTTTCTTGAATTATTTCCTCAATGCATAAGATATATGCATCTTATCATGCTGTGCTTCAGAAAAATACTCTCAGCAAAATATACAAACTTTGCTTCAATATACCTCCTTCTCCTCTTTTTTTGTGCTATTATCATTAGATTATACTTATATATTATAAATCCTCCATTTATTGTTATGTTATTGCTTCATAATATCTTTATCTCCCTAGAAATTATCTTTTTGGGGGGATGCTTTTATTTTGAAGGATAGTTTGTGGGATATTTTTTTGGTTGACAGATTTTTTTGCTTTCAGAACTTCGATTGTCATTCCGTGCATTCAGGCATATATTGCTTCTTTTTAAAAATTTTTAAATTACAGTTTACATTCAATATTATATTTTATTAGTTTCAAGTATACAGCATAATGGTTAGATAATTATATGAGGGGGGACCCCGCAAAAACCCTGGAATTTATTTATAAAACATTGTGTATTTATTCTTAAATGTTTAAACTTCAGCCACCTTCAAAATGCTCTCCATTTGATGCAATACACGTATCGAGACCTTTTTCCACTGCTCAAAACAGGTTTTGAACTCATTGATTTTGATGCCTTTTAGTGCTTCTGCCGTCTTTTGTTTCACCTCTTTCACATCAGCAAAATGCTTTCCTTTGAGGACTTTTTTTTCATCCAGAGAAACAAACAAAAAAAAAGACACTTGGGGTGAGATCAGGTGAATAGAGAGGGTGGGGCATGGGGGTCATGACGTTTTATGGGCAAACACTGATTAACACTTATTGCGGTTGGGCAGGTGCGCTTGTAAATCACCCACCATGAAATGGGCGAACCCATTAAAAGAGTCTTCAAAAAAAAATTCACCAAAGCTGAATGCAGCCTCACACAACAATGCCAGTTGATACACTGATACAGATGGGCTTCTAGAACACTCACCTAGTGGGGGAAGCCTGTACTACGAGGGGCCCACGCTGTAGTAGATATTTCCAGTACCATCTAGTAGCATACATAGTTATGACAATGTTACTGATTGTATTCTCTGTGCTGTACTTTACATTTCCATGCTGTTTTGTAACTACCACTTTGTACTCCTTAATCCCTCCCCCTTTCCCACTCAGTTCCCAACCCCTCTCCCCTCTGGCGGCCACAGTCCAGGCCTCCATTGTTTCTGATGAGAAATCATAAATTATTTGAGTTTCTGTTTCACTGCAGATGATGAGTCATTTTTCTGTTGCTGCTTTCAAGATCTTTTCTTTGCCTTTGATTTTCAACAGTTTGACCATGAGGTGCTTAGATATACATCTTTGTTTTTATCCTATTTATGATTCATCGGACTTCTTGACTGTGTATATTAATATGTTGCATCCAAGCTGGGAAATTTCCAGCTATTATTTCTTTTTTTTTAATAATTATTTTATTGTTGTTCAATTACAGTTGTCTGCATCCTCTCCCCTCCCTTCCCCCCACCCCCTCCAACCACACCTCCCTTCCCTGCCTCCCCCCTCCCCCTTGGTTCTGTCCATGTGTCCTCTATAGTGGTTCCTGAAAACCCTTCTCCCCATTGTCCTCTGACCCCTCACCCCTCACCCCTGGCTATTGTTAGATTGTTCTTAATTTTAATGTCTCTGGCTATGTTTTGCTTGTTTTTTCCTTTTGTTGATTATGTTCCAGTTAAAGGTGAGATCATATGGTATTTGTCCCTCACTGCCTGGCTTACTTCACTTAGCATAATGCTCTCCAGTTCCATCCATGCTGTTGCAAAGGGTATAAGCTCCTTCTTCCTCTCTGCTGCGTAGAATTCCATTGTGTAAATGTACCATAGATTCTTGATCCATTCATTTGTAGATGGACACTTAGGTTGTTTCCTGTACTTGGCTATTGTGAATTGTGCTGCTATGAACATTGGAGTGCAAAGGTTCTTTTGAATTGGTTTCTGAGGATTCTTAGGGTATAATCCCAGTAGTGGAATTGCTGGGTCGAAGGGCAGTTCCATTTTTATTTTTCTGAGGAAATTCCATACTGTTTTCCACAGTGGCTGCACCAGTCTGCATTCCCACCAACAGTGCAGTAGGGTTCCCTTTTCTCCACATCCCCTCCAACAGTTATCTGTTGCTTTGTTTATGATGGCCATTCTGACTGGTGTGAGGTGGTATCTCATTGTGGGTTTTTTTGTTTGTTTGTTTTAAAAGATTTTATTTATTTATTTTTAGAGAGAGGGGAAGGGAGGGAGACAGAGAGGGAGAGAAACAGCAATGTATGGTTGCCTCTCACATGGTCCTCACTGGGGACCCAGCCTGCAACCCAGGCATGTGCCCTGACTGGGAATCGAACTGGGACCCTGTGGTTCCCAGCCCGCGCTCAATCCACTGAGCTACACCAACCAGGGCTCATTGTGGTTTTAATTTGCATCTCTCTGATGGCTAATGATGTTGAGCATCTTTTCATATGACTCTGGGCCCTCTGTATGTCCTCTTTTGAGAAGTGTCTGTTCATGACTTTTGCCCATTTTTTAATTCGGTTTTTTGTCTTCCTTGAGTGGAGTTGTATGAGTTCTTTATATATTTTAGAGATCAAACCCTTGTCCGAGGTATCATTGGCAAATATGTTTTCCCATACTGTTGGTTCTCTTTTTATTTTAATATTGTTTTCTTTAGCCCCACAGAAGCTCTTTATTTTGATAAGGTCCCATTTGTTTATTCTTTCCTTTATGTCCCTTGCTCTAGGGGACATATTGAAGATGTTGCTGCGTGGGATGTCTGAGATTTTCCTACCGATGTTTTCCTCTAGGACTTTTATGGTGTCACTACTTATATTTAAGTCTTTTATCCACCTTGAATTTATTTTTGTCTATGGTGTAAGTTGGTGCTCAAGTTTCATTTTTTTGCATGTAGCCATCTAGATTTCCCAACACCATTTGTTGAAGAGGCTATTTTTATTCCATTTTATGCTTCTGCCCCCTTTGTCGAAGATTAATTGCCCATAGAGACTTGGGTTTATTTCTGGGCTCTCTATTCTGTTCCATTGGTCTATCTGTCTGTTTTTATGCCAGTATCAGGCTGTTTTGATTACAGTGGCTTTGTAAGACAGTTTGATATCAGGTATTGTGATTCCTCCTACTTTGCTCTTCTTTCTCAAAATTGCAGCTGATATTCGGGGTCATTTATGGTTCCATATAAATGTTTGAAGTGTTTGTTCTATATCTGTGAAATATGCCATTGGTGCTTTGATAGGGATTGCATTGAATCTGTAGATTGCTTTGGGTAGTACGGACATTTTGATGATGTTGATTCTTCCAATCCATGAACACGGTATATGTTTCCATTTGTTTTTGTCTTCCATGATTTCTTTCTTCAGTGTTGTGTAGTTTTCTGAGTATAGATCTTTTACTTCCTTGGTTAGGTTTATTCCTAGGTATTTTATTTTTCTTGTTGCTATATCAAATGGGATTTTTTCCCCTGATTTCTGCTTCTGATTTTTCACTGTTGGTATACAAAAATTCCTTTGATTTCTGAATATTGACTTTGTATCCTGCTGTTTTGCCAAATTCATTGATTATATCAAGTAGTTTTTGGGAGGAGTCCATAGGATTTTCTATGTACACTATCATGTTATCTGCAAACAATGACAGTTTTGTTTCCTCCTTTCCAATTTGGATGCCTTTTATTTCCTTTTCTTGTCTGATTGCTGTGGCTAAAACTTTCAGTACTATGTTGGATAGAAGTGGTGATAGTGGACATCCTTGTCTTGTTCCTAATTTTAGTGGGAAAGATTTTAGCTTTTGCCTATTGAGTATGATGTTGGCTGTAGGTCTCTCATATATTGCCTTTATTAAGTTGAGGAATGCTCCCTCTATCCCCATTTTGCTAAGTGTTTTTATCATAAATGGGTGCTGTACCTTATCAAATGCTTTTTTGGCATCTATTGATATTATTATCTCTTCAAATGTTTTATCTTCCTCTTTCCCCTTCTCTTTTTTGGGGAGGATTATCATTGCACTTATATTGGTATGCTTGATATTGTCCCACAGTTCTCTGAGACTCTACTTATTTTTCTTTACCCCTCTTTCTGTGTGTGTGTGTTTTAGGTTGTATAATTTCTGTTTATCTGTTTTAAAGTCTACTGATTCTTCTTTTTTCTCAAATTGGCAGTACGTCTAGTGAAATTTTCATTTCAGGTATTAAGCATTTGAACTCCAATTTTTTATTCAATTCTTTTTTATAACTTCTATTGTTTTATTGAGCTTCTTTATTCCTTAATTTTCATAATGCCTTCCTTTAACATATTAAACATGGTGGGGTTTTTTTTTGTTTTTAGGTTTTGAACATATTTATAATAGCTGCTTTGAAATCATTGCCTGCTAAGTCCAACTGAACCAGTCTGGGCCATTTCCTATTGATAGCCCCCCTCTCCCCATGTATGGATTATACTTCCTTTTTTTTTCTTGCCTTGTAACTTTTTTTGATGAATATTGATATTTAAGATATGTAGTAGCAACCCTAGATTCTGCCTTTCTTCCGTCTGGGGGATTTGTTATTGTTGGTTATTTGTTCAATAATTTATTTGTACTAAATCTGTGAACTGTCTCCTCTGCAAAGTGTTACTGCTATTGTCTCCACTCAGTTTCTTTTAATTAAAAAAAATTTTTTTAGCCTAGCTTCTTGGGGTTTGTTCTTGTGTCTCCTTAGCTTAGTAGTCAACCAATGACTGATCAATTGTGCTTAAACACCTCCAGCCAATAAGGTTTCTACTCTCTGCTGATGGATTTATCTGTGTCTGGGAAATACATTCAAACTTCATGCCATTTTTCAAGTCTTCCCCAAGCTTGTACAGTCTTCTGGACTTCCTCATGTCTCCTATGTGGGTATGCAAGCTGCACTGTTCATAGGTATGTGGGTGGCTTGGGCTCCTCTAGTCTCTGCTGTCTCCATCAACCCAGTATATGCAAAGAGGTATTTCTAGTCCCACTATGTCTGGTTCTCGTACAGAACTCCTAGTTAAGTCCTGATTAGTCCACCAGTTCTTTGTTTACCCCAAATAGGACTTGTACTTCAGGCTATTGAAACTGGTAGTATGCTTGCTTGCATTCCAGTAAGAACTTCCACTTCATCTGTGAATGCCCCAAATAAATGAGTTCTCTCGGGCAGGTGCAGTGAAGCTGCTGATTTTCACAGCGTTTCCTGTCTTTGCTGAATGACTTACCACTACAACAGAGGCAGGGTGGGAAGTGGGGGGCATGGGATAGAAGCAGATTCAGGCAACAGCACTGAGTCACTATTATGACCACAAGTTCAGTAAATGGCTAGGAATAAGTGCTCAGATGGTTGTATGTCTTTGGTCAAGAGCACTGAAATCATTGTGGTTTTTTGACAGTTTTATCCAATTTTATAATAAATTTGAGACACTAACGTGGTCCCATTATCTAAAGGATAGATTTGTTTCTAAAATTCACTTAGATAGGCATGGCAGAGATGAAATAGAGATAAAATGAATTTAAATGTCAATAGGCCTTATTTCAAACTTGTCTTCTACTGTTTGCTACTACTTGTATCACCTCAGACTAGTTATTTAATTTCCAGGATCCTCCGTTTCTTCATTAGTAAAATAGGGATTATAATACCTTCCTTTATAATGTGGTTGTGAAGATTGAGATAATTTAAAATACTTAAGTCAGGGCTTAGTATATAGGCAAAAAGCGTAAAAAATACCAGTTTTTCTTGTATAAAGTTAGTAAGTTATAAACATTGACACATAGAATATATTTTTTTCTTTTAAAGATTGGGACTATGGCACCTATTTTTAACAATCGGAAAATTAGACTGTTAGAAGAAAGGTTAAAGGATTTGGAATGAGTCACCACAAGAAAGAAAGCAGGGAGAGACTTAAACTTAGTATTAAAGGATATTGAATGAAGAAATGTATAGAAATACTGATGCAATGGACAGCGGATTGTAAAGACAAACAGAGAATCTACACAAAGAAGAGAGACCTGTATCAAATCTCTGCCAATAGGTCTTTAGTTTCACCTAGTGTGGGGGGATGCTGGTAACAAGGATTGTCTTCCATTTTTGTCTCCTCAGTACTGTCTTGCCCAGTGCCGTGCTCCCGGCTGGTACTCTTTTTTTTTTTTTTTTTTTAATTATTTTATTGTTGTTCAACTACAGTTGTCCGCATTTACCCTACCCCTACCCCACCCCAGGCAAACCCACCTCCCTCCCTTGCTTCCCCCCTCCCCCTTGGTTTTGTCCATGTGTCCTTTATAGCAGTTCCTGAATACCCTTGTCCCCATTCTCCCCTTCCCTCTCCCCTCTGGTTACTGCCAGAATGTTCTAAGCTTCAATGTCTCTGGTTCTATTTTGTTTCTCTGGTTGTATTTTGCTTGCTTACCTCACAAGCGTCTTGGCTGTGACTGATCTGAATTCCCCGGTAGCT
>PVJI01014375.1:0-44268 GCA_004026765.1 Micronycteris hirsuta
TATAGCAACAAGAAAAATAAATTACCTATGAATAAACCTAACTAAGGAGGTAAAAAAGACCTATATTCAGAAAACTACAAAACTCTGAATAAAGAAATTAAGTAAGACACAAATAAAGGAAAGCATGTACCATGCTCATGGATTAGGAGAGTTAACATCATCAAAATGTCCATACTAACCAAAACAATTTATAGATTCAACACAATTGCTATTAAAATACCAATGACATATTTCACAGATATAGAACAAACATTTCAGAAATTTATATAGAACCATAAGTGACCCAAATGGCTGCAGCAATCTTGAGAAAGAATAACAAAGTAGGAGGGATCACAATACCTGACATCAAACTATGTTACAAGGCCACCATAATCAAAACAGTCTGGAACTGGCATAAGAACACACACATAGATTGATGGAACAGAATGGAGAGCCCCCAAATAAACCAAAGTCTCTATGGTCAATTAATATTTGACAAAAGCAGGCAGCAGCATAAAATGGAGTAAAAATATCCTTGTTTACAAATGCTGTTGGGAGATCTGGACAGCTACATGCAAAAAAATTGAAACTAGACCACCAACTTACACCATACGCAAAAATAAACTCAAGATGGATAAAAGACTTAAATATAAGTTGTGTCACCATAAAAGTCCTAGAGAAGAACATAAGCAGGAAAATCTCAGATATTCCATGTAGCAATATTTTCACTGATATGTCCCCTAGAGTAAGGAATAAATATAAAGGAAAGAATAAACAAATGGAACTACATCAAATTAAAAAGTTTCTGCATGGCTAAAGAAAACATCTGCAAACTGAAAAAGGAGCCAACCATATGGGAAAATATATTTGCCAATGATACCTCAGACAAAAATTTAATCTCCAAAATATATAAAGAACTCACGTGACTCCATACCAGGAAGACAAAAAACCCAATTAAAAAATGGGTAAATGACTTGAACAGACACTTCTCCAAGGAGGACATACGGAGGGCCCAGAGACATATTTAAGGATGCTCAGCATCACTAGCCATCAGGGAGATGCAAATTAAAAACACAATGAGATACCACTTCACACAGTGAGAATGGCCATCATAAACAATCAACAAACAAACACTGGCGAGGATGTGGAAAAAAGGGAACCCTAGTGCACTGTTGGTGGGAATGCAGACTGGTACAGCCACTGTAGAAAACAGTATGGAATTTCCTCAAAAAACTAAAAATGGAACTGCCTTTTGACCTGGCAATTCCACTGCTGTGATTATACCCCAAGGATCCTGAAACGCTAATTGAAAAGAACCTATGCACCCCAATGTTCATAACAGCATTATTTACAATAGCCAAGTGCTGGAAACGTCCTAAGTGCCCATCAGTAAATGAGTGGATCAAAAAACTGTGGTACATTTACACAATGGAATTCTATGCAGCAGAAAGAAAGAAGGAACTCCTACCCTTCACGACACCCCAGATGGAACAGGAGAGTATTATGCTAAGTGAAATTAGCCAGGTGGTGAATGACAAATACCACATGATCTCACCTATAAGTGCAACCTAATCAACAAAACAAACAAATGAGCAAAGTAGAACTAGAGACATGGATATAAGGAAGAAACTGACAGCTGAGGGGAAGTGGGGGAAAGAAGGGGAAGGGTCAAGTCAAAAAACATGTATAAAGGACACCTGGGAAAAGACAATGGTGTTGGGAGAAGGATTGAAAGTGGAAGATGGGGTATGGGTAGAGCCAGGAAGAATACTGGGGGGAAAATGTGGACAATTATAATTGAACAACAATAAAATTTTTTTTAAAGAACTATGAGTAGAGGATAAATAAGAAAGATGATTTTATAATAATTTTTGTAGTTATTTGTCCCATGTGTTCAAGCCAGGAGCATCATAAGGAGTCAGTCAGTACACTACAAAGTTGATTCTTCCCACACTGTTCAGTCATCGGCTGTCCAGGCCCTGGCTCCTGCCTTCGGGACCCTGAAGCTCCTATAAGCTCAAGATTGAATCCATCTGTACACAGAGAGTATCGATCAGAAAAGCCCTGAAGCCCCTAGTACTGTGGAATGTTGCAGAACGGCCCTCCCTCCTAAAATACAGAAGAACTGTATTTTAGTCCTCATAAATATGTGTTGCAATTGACAAGGACATTCTCTGAATCTGTTTATTTGAAAATTTTTTTCACACCTTTTCTTACAGGTCTCCAGTTCCCACAAGTCTTTTGGTTCCTTGAGGACAAGAGCCATGTTCATTTCATCATTCCCCTTCATATCCTAGCATAGTATGCACCTGGAGCTTTGCCTGAAAATGGAATAAAGAACAAAACATACATTTACCCCCAACTAGTCAGTTAACAATAATATCACATGATAAATGTTCTTAAATCAGTGAGACCTTGTGTCACCAAAGCACAAAGATTCACCAGGCTCAGTGCAACTTACCCCTGACAATTAGCTTAGCATCTGAAATTGAGTTACAAGACCCTTCTCCAAACCTTCTATATTTCTCTGCGTGTACCTATATGGATGCGTAGACCACATTTTGTTGGAATTATCTCCTTATGGTTCGTTTTCATCTGACTATGTATTTTTGAATGGAAGGGGTGGTTTTTTTTCATTTATGTCTCTCCCCCAGTGTGTGTCACAGGGCCTGACACTTTGTAGGTGCTCAAAAATACCTACTAAACACGTTTGTTGCTTCTCAAGACTACAATCACCTTTTTATGGATGAAGTACCAACAGAACATTCAGGTAATGATACTAAGGAGATATTTGAAGACATAGCATAAAAGATCATGATGGGCTCAGAAGTCAAGTAAACACTGGAGTCATAAAATTTGAAAAAAAAAATCACCCAGGTAATTCTATACTGCTACTTTCAGATTCTACACTACATGCCACCTATGTAATTCCTCCTTAGTGACTTTAGCTTGGTTATTGGTTGCTAGCTCAATCTCCAGCCTTTTCTGTGTGTCCTACTGAGTGATATGCTTCTGCATTTATTTTATAAGATTTGGATCATGTAGATGTATCTGCATTTCACTGTTCCTATGTAAAAAAACTCCTTTCTAGGTAACTAGTGTATATCTAACTGCTTGTTATCAGTAGTTACATAACATTCCATAGCATGTTATTCATTAGAGTAAATGGCTAAACGGCTAAAATAAAGAGACCTAAAAACTTCAATAAGAAAACAACCGGATCATAACCAACAAAAGCAGAAAGCAAGCAAAACATAACCAGAGACACTGAAATTAAGAACAATCTAACAATAGACAGGGGAGAGGGGGGAGGGGACAATGGGGAGAAGAGTTTTCAGGAATCACTGTAGAGGACACATGGACAGAACTAAGGGGGAGGAGGGAGGTTGGGGGGGAGGGACGGGAGGGGAAGGGAGGGGGGAGGGGCGAGGCCGCAAATAACTGTAATTAAACCAAAAAATTAATTAAAAAAAAAAGAAAACAAGGCAAAACAGAGAAACAAAAAATGTATATTTCTCTCATCTCTTAGTTCCAGCCAGTTGCTTCCTGCCCACAGGCAGCTCTGTGCAGGGGCCTAGGCTGGTGACAGCTCTGCCATCCTCAACATCTAGTTTCTAAGGTTGCTCTAATCACTGCATTTCCTCCCTGGAGTGGAAAACAAGCAGGAAGGAACACATGTGGGAAGTCTGTGGGTCGTCTCTGGAATTGGCACACATTACTTCCATTCATTGTCCATTGATAAGAACTGACTTACAAGGCCACAGCTAGCTACAAGGAGGCCATGGATATTCCTGGCCAGGAGCCACATCCCAGCTATGACATGATTACATGCAGAAGGAGAGAATAAACTTTGATGGACAACTAGCACTTTTCACCTCAATATGGATTTACCAAAATGTGTTTAGTCTTTTTCCTAATGACAGTGGGTCTTTTTTTCTTTTTTAACTGTACTTACTAGTGTTTTCATTTATAAGGATTCCAAGAAATGTAAATATACTTTAATAAATGTGGTCACATTGCTTTCCCAAGTGAGTTGTAATGCTTTGCATGTCCACTAATAGTGTAGGTGGGAGGGCTCCGCTTCCCCCACCATGTGTCCTCCAGCAGGAGGTATAATCATCCATTATTTCTTTCTCATGCTATTGAGTGTAAAGTAATAGCTCACTGTTAACTTTAATTCACACGACCCTGACCACTGGAAAACTTTAGCCTCTCTTATATATTTACTGGTCATTTGGATTACTCCTTCCTGAATTAGCTTTTTATATTCTTTGCCTATTTTTATTAGGTTATTTGTCTTTCTGTTACCAATTTCATCTTGCTGACTTTATATTTTTAAAAATGCAAAGATATCTGATAGTCCTGGAAATGTGTATTTTGAGATTTATCTCTTCACCTAACCCATTCTCTATTTCATAAAATTCATCGATCTTAATATATTTCAAGGAGTAATGTTCCAAATGCATTCAAATGTTTCTAAGTTCTCTTATAAATCTGAATATACAATCCCGGGTTTAACCTGTTCTTTAAGAATAATGAATAATCGATATTGCATGCTGATATTTCATTTAACAGTTTTAAAATATGCACACAAAAGTTAGGCATCAACAAGTCTTTTGTCAAGAAGTACACAATCCCTTGCCTACTAAGCTCCCACTCTGCCAATCAACACATTACAGAAGAGCTAATTCATTTGGAGAGGAGATTGATCATCTAGTAAATAAAACACCATGTCCCTGGTTCAAGTACAGTGTGATTCAAGATTGATATGTGAGGCATTTGATGGGCTTAATTTGTTCCCCAGTGATATGTAATCAGCACTGCAAAATCTCTCACACATACCTGGGATGAATTTGGATAATCTTCTATTCTGCATTCAGGACAACCCCTCAGCAGAGTATATATGTTAAAACCGAATAATTATGTCTACCTTTTCCCAGAAAGCTCAGAAAAGTTTGCAAGCAA
This sequence comes from Micronycteris hirsuta, assembly GCA_004026765.1. NCBI lineage: Eukaryota > Metazoa > Chordata > Mammalia > Chiroptera > Phyllostomidae > Micronycteris > Micronycteris hirsuta. The sequence continues at coordinate 4,945 of PVJI01014375.1, forward strand.
TAATTGAGCCCTCGAACATTTATAAGGCATGTAGGAAATATTATTTTCTTTTTATACACAAAAAGCAAGATGAAAACAGTTAAATGATTAAACTAAAAAGCTAGCTGAAGACAGAATCCCTGAAGTGCTGATGTCAGGATAATACAGTAGCCACTAGACCCCTCTTCTTTCCTTGTTATTTAAGAGGTAGGTCTCCTCAGGTCCTAGTTTAGCAAATGCAAGCAGCATAAAGAACCCTACACTGGGGCCAGTCAGCAGATAAATAGGATAGTTTCATTCTGCTGAGCTGCCAGACTTTACTCTTCATAAACCTAGGCCGTATCGCACAAAGAAAGATGAAAAGTAAATAAAATATTTTGTAGAATTAAAGATATACTCTTATGAATATATGAAAAATGTGTCAAATTTTTAAAAATATTAATTGATTTAGAATAATTTTGCTAAACTATGAAAGTCACTTTTCTTTCTTTATCAAGGCATTTTAAAAAGGCTTATTTCAAGCCAGGTGGTGAGGGACAAATACCATATGATCTCACCTTTAACTGGAACATAATCAACAAAAGAAAAAAGCAAGTAAAATATAACCAGAGACACTGAAATTAAGAACAATCTAACAATAGCCAGGGGGGAGGGAAGAGGGGATTGTGGAGAGAAGGGTATTCAGGAACTGCTATGGGGGACACATGAACAAAACCAAAGGGGAAGGTGGAAGCAAGGGAGGGAGGTGGGTTTGGATGGGGTGGGACGGAGGGGAGTAGAGAAAATGCAGACAACTGTAATTGAACAACAATAAAGTATTTTTTTAATAAAAGCTTATTTCTAGACAGGTTGATAGAATTCAAATAAAAATAGTCCTTTTTAAAAATGTATATGACTAGCAGAACACTAATTTACTTCTCAAGGAGTTTTAGTTTTGTCCCATTTAATAATTATAATAAAATTATCATATGTATAACTACATGTGATCATTGTAAATAATAAGTATATTATTATTAAGCATTGTAAAAATAAAAATAACAGTAGTATAAATGTGTGCATTTTATTTCACAATTTTACAGAGTACATTGACCATGAATACATTTTTATTTAGCTTTTAGTACTTTAGAATTTGTCTTTTTCTTCCATTTATACCTTGAGGATTGATGAAAGAAACCACTTACAAACCTGTTAAAGGTTTTCAAAATGATATTCACTCCACTGGGTAAGAGAGAACGACTTGTTTTTAACTGCGCAGTACATTCTTTGTATCATAGTATTTACCGTACTGATAACCATTTTCACAGCTAATGCTTAGATGGGATTGTATGACTTGCAAACCATTTTCCAAATATGCTAGTTTACCCAATAATATCAACAATCTCATGAGTTACATTTTAATGTTATTCCCTTTTTACTGAAAGAGAAGTGAAGATTCAAAGTAAGCAATCCTCTCCAAGGCTAGTGACCCAAGGCTAGTAGCAGATTTGCTGATTCCAAATCTTATTTCCTCATAAAATCATGTTAGTTGTTAGGAATTTATTTCCAAGTAGAATTTTGGTTAAGGAAAGGGGGGTCTTTTTTTAAGATTTTTTAAAATTTATTTATTTATGTAGAGATAATGGAAGGGAAGGAGAAATAGAGGGAGAGAAACATTGATTGGTTGTCTCTCACGTGCACCTCAATGGGGGCACTGAACCCACAGCCCAGGCATGCGCCCTGGCTGGGAATCAAACCAGCAAATTTTCACTTTGTAGGACGATGTCCAGCCAACTGAGACACACTAATCAGGGCAAGGAGAGAGGGATCTTTAACTTAATCATAAGACTGTGTAAACTAGTTTCTAAATTTATGACAACAATCTCAACTAACTGGACAACTAACATCACATACAAAAATAAAATAAACTCAAAACTGGATTAATGACTTAAACGTAAGACCTGAAACCACAAAAGTCCTAGAAGGAAACAGGCAGAACTCTCTGATATCGGTGTTAGAAATGCCTTTTTGGAAATGTCTCCTTGGGCAAGGGCAACAAAAGAAAAAAATAAATGAATAGGACTATATCAAACTAAAACGTTTTTACACAGTGAAGGAAAGCATCAACAAAAATAAAAGACAACCTACTGAACAGGAGAAGATATTCACAAAGGATATATCCAATAAATGATTAGTATTCAAAATACAAGATAGGGCAAAAGTAGGTTTACAGTTGTGTATATGCAAAACAAAGAGCTTATTCTTGTATTATTTATTAATTATTTTATATTTTCTATACCAATAACTTTAAACCTACTTTTGCCCCACACTGTAGATAAGGCATACAACTTAACACCAAAAAGACAATCAATCCCATTTAAAAATGGGCAGAAGGCTTCTTCTCCCAGATGCTGGGATCCCTGAGGTGCTGTGGGCAGTGGAGAGCCTGTATCCTCCACTGAGCGGATCCACCCTTCACCTTCTGTGTAGCCTTGGTCTTCAAGCTGTGTGTTCCTCAGCTGGGAAGGGGGAGCTAAGTTTCCAGCTCTCCAGTTCTCTCATTCCTATGCCTCCCTCTGGATAAGCAAAGGCCTCCAAGGTGACAAGCCTCTGAGCACCAGGGCCAAGTATTTCACACCCCCACAGCACACATGCCAGGTACAAGATTCTCAAGGACAACAAAGCCGTGCCCCTTCCCTGAGAGCAAAATGGGAATGTTGAGACCAGAAAATTGCATGTACTGTCCAATATAATACAATTGAGTAGAAGATTCAGGAGAACAAAGTACACCAGCTTTCTTTTCGTTCCTGGATCTTGAGCCAAGCATATGGAGAAAAAGAAAAGAGCTGATGCGTCATACACTAGCTCAAAAATCTCTGCTAAGTCCATTGGCTGGACATTCCCACACCAGCGACTCTTGAAAGGCAGCTGAGCAACATGTCAGAGGACCTGGGTTTTGGAAGTAAAGAAGTAACAACCCTACTGCAATGGCTGCACTGTGTCACAGAGTGCTTCTCTTTGCCTTCCCTTTGACTGTTACGCACACGAAAAGTGTAAAGATATTCCGTTGATGCTGATGTTCCTACCACCACTTCTGTCGGTTGTGCTTTAATTCCTTCAAGATAGCATTATTTAAGTTGGTTCCTGCTGAATGGTTTGTGTTCCCACATGAAATATCAGATTCATGCCTGCTGATATGTAGAAGGCAGAGGTTTTAAGTTTCTAGCCTCAAGTGGTTTTGAGCCAATTCAAGTCAGACTGCTGATCCAAGCTCCATAATTTTCTAGGCAGTTCCTGTACAACAGCATACAAAACATGGTGGAGGTGGTAAAGCAAAAGAGCCCACATAAACTGCATAAGGGGCGTCCCTACAGCACCCAGCTCAGGAGTGCAAGGAGACTGCACCACTGAGCCCTATAGGTCTCCTACCGCAGAAGCCCACCCCACAAAGAGAGGGAGTCAAAGTAAATCAATCTAATATGCAGAAACAAATAAAAAGAGTCACCTAAAATGGTGAGAAAAGAAAAAAAATCGAAAAGGAAAGGAGGAATCCTCATAAAGAGTACTAAATAAAATTGAGGCAAGCAATTTATCAGACAAAGAGTTCAAAGTAATGATTATAAGGATGCTAAAGGAAATCAGTGAGAACTGCAAGGAACTTTATGGGAGTTGCAAGGAACTTAATGAGAACTACATCAGCATGAAAAAGTATATAGAAACTATGAATAAGAACTAAGAGGAAATGTAAGAGTATAATATGTGGAATGAAGAATACAATGAAGAAATAAAAGCAGGCTAGATGGACCAGGGAATTGAATTGGTGATTTGAAAGACAATGTAGAAAAAAAAAACACATAGTCAGAGAACACAATGAAAAAAAGACTCAAAATAAATGAAGATAGTTTAAGGGAGCTGCTATGAAACAAAATAATATTTACATCATATGTCTACCAGAAGAAGAAAAGGAGCAAGGGATAGAAAACCTGTTTGAAAAATAATGACAGAAAACTTCCCTAACTTGGTGAGGGAAAATTCCTACAAGTTCAGGAAGCATAGAGGGTCCCAATGAAGATGAACCCAAAGAGGCCCACTCCAAGACATATCACAATTAAAATGACAAAGATAAAGAGAGAATCTTAAAGTCAGCAAGGGAGAAGCAGCTAGTAACATACAGGGTGATCGGATAAGGCTATCAGGTGATTTTTCAACAGAAACACTACAAGCCAGAAGAGTATTGCATGAAATATTCCAAATAATGAAAAGCAACCAATACTACTCTACCCAGCAAGGTTCTCATTTAAAATGGAAGGTGAAATAAGGAACTCCACAGATAAAAAATCAAACAAACAAAAAAAAAGTACATCTCCACCAAACCATCATTAAAAGACATGTTAAAGGGACTTCTTGAAGAAGATAAAAAGAGAGAGAGAGGAGGAAAGTAAATTACTGTTCTGCTAGTTGTATACATTTTTAAAAAGGATTATTTTTATTTGAATTCTATCAACGTGTCTAGAAATAACCCTCAGCTGAGCCACACAAGCCAGGGCAATACAGGTTATTTTAAAAATTCTGTATATACAACAAGTATGTGTTCAAAAATTCTCAATCTTTTCTTACAAAAGTTACACAATCGACTATTAGTTTTGAAGCTTTTTTGTCTTACAACTTCAAGATAAAACTCTAGTACTGTCTCCCCAAGATTATTTTGCTGTTCTCTCTTCTGAGTTACCATATAGTTTATCAGAGTGTCTGTGTTTGGGTGTGCATGTGTGTGTATATCACAATGATATATGAAGTGTCCAGCACAGTGCCTACCACATGGATGGTGCTTGAAAATTTTTGTTTCATAAGTTCAATTATGAATTAATTTCAAATTTATATCGGATCTCATTTAAAGCAAGAAGCACCTTTTTTCAGCCTATAAACCTGAATTTAACATTGAGGTGATATATAAAAAGTGCTTAGAACAGTATCAATCAGTCGTTCAGTGAGCAGTTAATACATGCTAATTGTCAGAACTTCAGATGTTGGTGACAGAGTGACAGGAAGGACAAGGCAGAAACTTTTAAGCTGGTCTATCAACTACGTTTAATGGGAAACAGGATTTACATACTATTGTAAATCCTCACAAAAATGTGAAGTTGGCATAGGTAAAGAAACATTATGCAGAACAACAATAAAGTAATATTTAAAAAAAGAAACATTATGCACCCTCCTACTCCATTATTAGAAGCATTATCTAATTAAAATCTAGTTTGTCCAAATCTAGAAATGAAATGCTCTTTATGTCTAGCTACCTGTTTTGGAGATATTACAAGAAGACTTAATTACATTTGAGGAAAAAAATTAGGATAAAGTATGTGTAAATGTGTATATCAGCCATTAAATAAAGTTGCTTATGCAAAACTATAGAATTTTTATACCTTCTAACACAACTTATTCTTATGCATCAGAAATTCCTCAAGCCTTCCTCATTAAAAAACTAACTTCTCTGTCTGTAGCAATTTAGTTAAGCCATTGAATCAACAAATTAAGTAATGATCTTTTAAGATTATTTTCCTTAGTTAATGAGCATCCTAAACTCATTCACAAATTGATTGTCAAAAACTCCATCTACAAAAACAAATGAAATACTCTATACATTAGCATGTAGAACTTTCCTGACACATTAACTTTCATTAGAAAATTATAGCATCATGTGCATCATGCAGTGAGAAACAGGCTTTGGATTGGGCCAAGTTGGATTCAAATCTAAGTCAGTATCTTCATTAATAAAGAGGGAATAATAATATTCTACTTCTTATCATTTATTTAAAAATGAAATACATTTTATGAAACAACTAGGAACTCTTTGAGATATAAAATACTTTGATAACTCGTTAGCTTTGCTTCTTCCAATGAAATAATAACAGACTTTTTCCATGAAGAGTTTTATGAAATATTTTCCTAATATAACAAAGTATCTGGGCTCCTTTGAGATTTCTGTTCACTTCAGCATCTTAGCATCTTGAACCAAAGAGTTTGATCCTGATTTCTAGAAAAAAAATGTTTAGGGACTGGTACAAGAAAAAGTTCTCTCTTGGTTTTATTTTTGGCTCTTCACAATTACTTTCTCTTAACAAAGGGTTTCTTTCTCAAGTCCTGATATGCTTGACTCGCATTCAAGGTTTTTGCTCTGACCTGATGTAATTTAATTTACTACAATTCCACTATCAGCATTATTAGACAGGAACATTTCATTTCTTAACATCTATGTAGCCATTTTTAAACTTTTAAATGCTTTAAGAATTTTCCTTTAAGTAATGATTTCCAAGAATAGCCCTTTGTAATAGTTAAGCCTTATTTAAAAGAATGTGGAGAAACTGGAAATGGTTCAAAGAAGAGCAGGCAAATGATTACAGGGATAGAAAATAAATTAGCTCAGAATAAGTTACAGAGTTGGACTTCAAAAGAGAAAGCAAAGGTGTAATGTTAAGTGTCTACTTCTCTAAACCTTCATTCAAATCAAAGTTAGTGACATTGAAAAACCATAGTGGAAAAGCCAGCACATATTAGTACTTTGGAACCACAAGGATAGAGAAAGTCTTCAAGGTCTGCCTCTAGTTCCAGCTCCTGATTATGCTAAGCCTTTTCTGAATGCTAAACAAACTTAAAACATAAATCGGAAACAGCAAATTTGTTGCATTATATGAACTAGCTCTAATTAATGGTGACAACTGATGCTTTGAGGATGATGAGTACATTTCTATAATGAGTAGAGCCTCCTTAGAAATTTTGGGGATTAACTTTACATACAGCTATGATTCATCAACAGACTAGGATCTATGAGACTCCTGTGATAATCGGTACCTGGGTCATCCAAGGGAAAACTCTCCTGTGTTCTCACTTCAGCACCTGTTTTTATGCTCAGAAAAAAAGGAGGGAGACATATAGATAATACCACGCTCCTAGGATCTGTTCCTCAGAATCAGTGCCTATACTGGCTACCCAATATATGCCCTCTACTCTTTGTCACCATGGTCTGTGACCTCAAATGGTCTCCATGCCTTCTGGCTCTCAGTTGGTTTCACTCAATGGGAGGTGCTAGCATATCAGAAGGCAGAGGAGAACGAGATCAGGACATTTCCCTATTGACTCACTCCCTACCACAGAGCATGGTCAGTGGAGGCTCCACCAAAGCCCACTGTTCCTTGTAGGAGATATTACCCATATGGCTCTCTGGTAACCACTTCATCTCCTTGTCAATACCCCTCTATAGGTACTAGGCTTAGGGCACTGTACTATCTCCTATTGGTTGCTTTAAGCCTGGTCACAACTTTTAAGCAGTCACTTTGTTAAACTCTGCTTAAATTGCCCAGTTTGATGTACAACCTGTTTTCTTCCAGAATCCCAACCCATAAAATTGTACACATATATAGTCAATGAATATGGATGCTTATACAAACTTTTTCTTAGGTTCCATAATTTATTTATATATATTATATAAATATAAATGATATATAAATATTATATATAAGTATATATTGCTGAAATTATTAATAATCTAAAAATAAACTTGACAATGTTGTCTGGTCTTAAGCTAACACAAAGCTCGGCCCTCATTTTATTTTGTTTATTGCTAGATTATTTTGTTTAAAAAGGTGAAACTATGATTGGTCAGTGTAGTTCTGTGACTTACAGTCTTTCTGAATCATCTGAATCAGCACAAAATTAATTTTGATTTCCAAGGGTTGAACAATTTTATGAACATCTTAGAAAAACACTTCTGTGTTTTCCTTTATTCTCACACTTATGATACTTCTGACACCAGATGTGTGAGATTTTTCCTCTCATCAAGCAGTTCTCCCATACCAGCTGTGCGCCGTATAATTCAGTTCAGTCCTGACACTATCCACCTGGAGTTAGGACCAGATCCCACAGCTGAAGGGCTCAGTCGCTCATGTCTCCTCCCACTTCAAGTGCCAAGACCAAGGCCCAGGTTGTCACCTGTACTTCTGACTGACCAGCTGTGACTCCCTCCTCAGGTTCCATCATGTGCTACAATAGCTCACAGAACTCAGGTAAACTCTTACTTGTGTTTATTTACTATGTAATAAAGCATATGAAAAGGAATACAGGTGAACAGCCAAATGAAGAGACACATAGGGCAAGATCAAGAAGGGCCCGAAGCCCGGGAGCGTTCGTCCTGTTCAGTCGGGGTGTGTTGTCCTCCCCACGTGGAGCGGTGTTCACCAACCCGCAGCCTCTCCAAATTTCATAGTCGGGGGTTTTTATGAAGACTTCATCATGCAGGCATCTTCCATCACTAACTCACTCTTCAGCTCCTCTCCCCTCCCCTAAGGACGGGTGATGAGGCTAAAAGTTCCAGGCTTCTAATCAATGACTTGAACTTTCTGGTGACCGACCCCCATCCAGAAGCCCACCAACCATCACCTCATTAGAACAAAATATAGTCCTATCACCCGGGAAAGTCAAAGGGATTTAGCAGCTCTGTGTCAGGACAGAGTCAAAGAGCCCATAATGGGAACAGAAGATGCTGCTAGTGACAATTTCCTGTCACTTAGGAAATGTGGATGTTAGGGGTTCTGTGCCTGGGACTGGGGGGAAAGACCAGTGTGTAGATGTTTCATGTTCTCCACTCTAGACTATTTTCTAAACTTTCTACTGGAACTAAACTCCCAAATTTTTCCAAATTGAATTGAAGTTCTCAGAAATCCTAATATTACCAGATACCAGTAATATATTACCAGTGGGTGCGAGAATCTAGAACAGAATAAAATGAAAGTATCACTTTTCCCGCTCCCCTCCCTCAAAGAACTTACAGTCTGGTAAATGAGATATAAATATAAGTTATTCACTATAAGATAAACAGAATGAAATAGTAATTCAATATTAACTCATTGAATAATTAGCAGCCAAAGTGCTAGGTATTGAAGATGAAATAAATAAATAAAAACGGTCTCTACTGTCAAGATGCCCACAGTCTAGCAGGAAATCAGACATTGCAATTCAGCATGGTAAGTACTTAAAAAGATACCAACTAAAAGAATACAACTAACTCTTGTCATAGAGTATTTGAGAAGGCATCATGAAGGAGGTGACATTTGAGGAAGATGAGGGACCTGCCTGGGTAAAATCAAAGAAAAATGAAATCATGTGGAGTGTTTAGAAAATAAAAAGGGAAACTGATATAAGTAGAACATGGGATGGGGTGGGAGCAGGAAAAGTACGAATCAGCATCAGGAGTCTAGACCCTGGAGGAACAAATGGGGTAGAGAAAGTGACCACCAAAGATTACTTATTCACTGTCCCATTGTAGCAATTACTTAAAAAAAAGTAGCAATGCCATGTATTTGAATAAAATCGAAGACAACCCAGCAAATAGAGTTTTTCCTGCCCTAATACAGTTCCTCTTCAGCCCTACCTCACTTCTCTCCTGCTATGTAAAGAAAAAAATAGGTTTCTCAAAAAGCAAGTAATAGGCCAGTACATGTCTGGGTGAATGGTTCTGACTTCAATTTAACAAAAATATTGAGAACTTGCTATTTCTGAAGCACTATGCTAGGCACTAAAGGAAATATAAGGGGCAAGATACTTCTTCCCCTCATTTTCTAAAAAAAAAAAAAAAAGGAGAAGGCTGTAAAAATAACGTGTTCAAACTCATCCAGCTATGTGAAGACAGCCTTAGTAATGTTCCAACTACTCAGGTATTGCAGGTAACATCATCTTGCTTCCCTATTTGTCTGAAAGTATCTACACATTATACACCAGCATATCCCCAACAATTCTGGCACCAGGAACTGGTTTCCTGGAAGACAATTTTTCCACAGACCAGGGCAGAGCAAGGGCAGGGGGAGTGGTTTCAGCAGATTCAAGTATATTACATTCATTGTGCACTTTATTTCTATTATTATTATATTGTAATCTATAACGAAATAACTATACAACTCATCATAATGTAGAATCAATGGGAGAGCTGAGCTTGTTTTCCTGCAACTAGACAGTCCCATCTGGGGACGAAGGGAGACGGTGACTGGAAGTATGTCGCGTATGTCCTGTCTACTCTGTAATCTCGTTTGGCTGCTGTCACTGCAGAAAACCCTGCCTCACAAAGATAGGATGTTGGAAATGTAAGCAGATTTTTCAGTGCTTTTGTGGCAGTCTTAGGATATTCCACCTTGACTTTAACCTAGAAAGTAGGGAGATTTAAAGTTGTCTCAAACATACTTTTAAGGCCACCATCATTTACCACCACAAGCAGTTGATCCTCTTCTAGCACAGACAAAGTTAATTTACCTGGCGTATTCACAAATGGGCTGCAGATCCATTCCTTCCCACTTCAGGGGTCTTTTGTGGTCAGGAAGTAATGCTCACACTCTTCTGAAAGCTGAGACAGGTGACCGTGCACCAGCTGGGAGAAGGCAGGCCCTGGCTCAGTCTCTTTCAAAATCTCTGCTAATGTTTGAAACATGTCAAAAACCCCAATGTTCACTCCTCACCCCATAATCCCAGTTTGGCTTTGAATGCAGCCACTTTATCTGCCAACTTGAACACAGTTGTCATTCTCCCCTGAAGTGACACATTGAGTTCCTTGAGCAGGTTGAATATGTCACACAGGTAAGCAAGTTTTGAGGTCCATTCTGTGTCACTGCAATGTACTGACAGTGGTGACTGTTTTTCTAAAAGAAGTTTCTGGAGTGGCTCTCATAACTCAACAACTCTGGCCAGTATCTGCCTTTAGAAAGCCATCTCACTTCTGTGCATAAGAGAAGACATGTGTGCTCTGCATCCATCTCCTCACAGAGCTGTCTGAATAGACGTGAGTTAAGGGCATGTACTTTAATGTGGTTGATAATTTTAATGATGCAAAATGCTGTTAGGTTCAGGTGACATATTTCAGCTAGCCAGCATTTCTCTGTGGACGACACAGAGCATAGACTCATATTCAGAAGCAACCTCTTTGACCTGAGTAGTGAAACCAGACAGCCATCCAGTTGTGGCAGCTGCTCCATCCATGCACATACCAACACAAAATGACCAATGCAGTTTTCCTGATATGTAATCATTCAAAGACTCGAATAGCTCTGCAGCTGTGCTGTTGGTTGGAAACAAAGATCCACTTGCCATATCTTAGTGCACATCCTCCTTTAAAATGTATCACATAAAAACAAGCAGCGTTGCCTTGTTGTCAGCATCGGTAGACTCGTCACCCTGGATTGCAAACCATGGTGACTTATTCATCCTTTCTAACAATTGTGCCTCAGTACCCGCTGTTATTTCATCAATTAGTCTAGTTATGATGCTAGCTGAAAGAAGAACACATGCCACCTTTTGAATTACAGCCTCTCCTGAAAGTTCACGACAATGTCCTCAGCAGCAGACAAGATCAACTCTTCACCAATAGTAAATGGCTTCTTGGCTTTGGCAATGTGGTTAGCCACTAAGAATAATGCTATCAGTGCAGACACATTTGATGAAGTGGCAGTCTTCAAAAATTGCTCCTGCTCTTCATGTTCACATTTTTCACTTTTGAAAAACTCCAAATGCTTGTCTTTTAATGCAGGATGCGTGGCCCCCATGTGACAAAGCAGTTTTGAAGATTTCATGGCTTTGTTGGCTAGTGGGTTGTCACATTTTATACAAAGTGGGCTTGGAGAATGTGAATAACCTATTGCAATGAACCCATAATTTAAGTAGGGCTCTTGGTATTTTCTTTTAATGCAGCTTTCTTTTCATTGGTAGTCTTAGAGTCTTCTGCTATTTCATCATTGGGTCTTTCTCCCTTTTCAAAGAAGCTCTCCAGTGAAGCTTGTTTTTTACTCATTTTAGCTAACACTAGCTTGCGGGCTTACCAAACCATGACTGAGACAAGTGCGCAGTGTGGGAAAGAGACGTGGCCAGAAGTGGTAAATAAAATAACAGGCAGGCCACACATGGACTAAAATAAGTGTCAGATTCTGACTTAAAGCCTGGCACCAGATGCAGCTGTATAATTGAGGTACGTCAGCTCACTTGCCACTATAAAACCTGCCACCAGATGCAGTTTGTCACTTGCCACTCACTGATAGGGTTTTGATATGACTCTGCAAGGAATTGATTTATTATGGTCTCTATTCAGTCAGACCTCTCTGCTAATGATAATCTGTAATTGCAGCTGCTCCCCAGCACTAGCATCACTGCCTTAGCTCCGCCTCAGATCATCAGGCATTAGATTCTTATAAGGAGCCACAACCTAGATCCCTCGATGCTTAGTTCACAGCGGGGTTCACGGTCATGTGAAAATCTAATGCCACCACTGATCCGATAGGAGATGGAGCTCAGGCAGTAATGTGAGTGATGGGGAGAGGCTGTAAATACAGATGAAGCTTCACTGGCTCACCTGCTGCTCAACTCCTGCTACACCAGTCCATGGCCCGGGGGCTGGGGACCCCTGTTATAAACAACACTTGTCAGGACTTTGTACACGTGTGTCACCTCTTACAGTGACAAATTAAAAATGTTAAAACTTTTACAAGTTTTGAGTGATTGCAATATTCTGGGTGATTTTTTTTTAATTACCACACCATGTTAATTTTTCCTTGCAGATACTCTGATCAGCCACAGAAACTCTCAGTCAAGAACTACCACAAACAACACAACGTTCAACATTTACCCTGTTAGTCAATGCCCAACCAAAAACAAACAAACAAAACAAAATTATGACAGACGATTAAACACAAACAACATAATAAGAGAAATTAATTACAAAAATTTCTGAACTACTGAAGGAGTGGCTGGGCGAAGGTGAGGCTACCCTGAGATCAGCGGCTACAGGACACTAACAGCCACCAGGACTAGAGGGGCAAAGGAAGGTGGAACAGTTACTGAAGCTCCAAGTCTTGGCCCCTGGTGGAAGCTGGATTCTGTTGGGAGCTGAGAGAGCGGGGAGAGAGAGAGAGCCTTCCTTTCCTTCCATCATGTGCTTATTCTTAGAATAGCGGATTTACTCTATGTTATAATTAACTATTTATTTATCAATTTTCACTACCTATTTTATCTATATTCAGTGCTTCCCAGTGAAAAGCCTAACTGGAAAGCAGTACAAAGAAGCCTGAGAAATGTAGTTGGCAATGATCAGATCAAAACAGAGAGTGGGTCTGAGATCAATAGACTGATGTGCACACTCTAAACTTTCACCGTTGTCATTAGTAAGCTGTCTAATCTTCCTTCCTGTTTGTATTCCTCTTGCCAAGAAAGGTCAAAGTTTAAGATCTTAACTACTCATTTGTGAGGAATCATTAGGTACCTTAAGAATATAACGGTGAGCAAAAGTAGGTTTACAGCTATTCATACAGAAAATAATTAATACAAAAATAAACTGTATAGCGCACTCACTATAAACCTACCTTTCCCCACCCCATATATTGTACCTAGAGAGAGGATCCTGCAGAACGAGTGCAGTAGTCACTCGCTGAACAGACCAGAGGTTGTTTACATGACAGTTTCATATTTCAGAATTTCAGAAAAGAACGCTTCATAGCATCATCAAGCTGTTTCATGAAAATTTGCTCCTCAAGCAGTCATTCTCATTATCTCATAGATTCAGAACATTAAAACTTGCATCTTCCTTTTTTGTGAACTGTTTTTTAATGCCATCTTTCAGGTACAGTTGGCCACTCCCTCCTGTGGAACCTCAATGTCACAGAGATGACATCATAATCCCTAGCACCCTCTGAGCAGTTTAAGAGAACCAGGTACTGGATGAAGCACTTTTGTAAATTGTTTATTACTCCCAAACTCCCCATGAAGCAGGTACTAGTAAAACACACAGCCCAGAGATAAACGAAGGGAGAGTATTTAAATAAATTATCCAGGGTTGCGTGGTTTGGTCAACTAATATGTAACCTGGGATTTTAAAAACACTAGAGCCCTCTCTTTTAACCACTATACTGGCTAGTGAAATGCTGCACAGCTTTTATTTGTTTGACTATCTCTCTTCTCTGATAGAATACAAGCTAAAGGGAGGACCCTGTATTATTAATATTAATATCCTCCTCATCTATCAAAGTAGTCTTTTTCCATAGTGTGTGTTAGATGAATAAAAAAATCAACATGTTTTAATTTTTGTACAAAAGTGAACAAGGCCAAAGAACAACACAAAAAAGTGCATTCTCACCAAATATACAAACCCAAGATATTACAATTACCATCTTAATCTCACGACAGATTTATTCTAAAACTCAATTTTCTCTTTAATAACTCTCAAGCCATCTAATATTGAAACATTTATTACCAAAATGCATTTAAGTGCCTATCTGTGCATTTTAAACCCTAGCTCTGCAGATCAATAAAACTCAAATTGCTTTTTAAAAAGAGATTCTAAGACATTTTTAAAATACTTCAAAAGCAAGATCAAAATTACAAATTGAGTTCAAGCTACAGAAAAATGCTAAGGAATATCAAGGAGTTTTCCCAAATCAAGACAATTTAATGCTAGGAAGTTAAGAAAGATGAACATTGGGTAATTAAGTAAAACAACAAGCCTAAGAGAACATATGCAGATAAATAGACACTGCTTTTTCAAATCTTTCTTTGGAATTCTCCCCATTTAATTCAGCTGTGCTGCACTGTTGAAATTATTTTTTGAAATTCTCCCAAGGAGTACCTTCAGACACACAAAAAGGGTTTTTCTCACTCATATTCACCTCACTATCCATCTCCATTCTCAGTCCCTCAGCATCACTGACCATACCTGGTTCACTGCTGTATTTCCAACAGCCCACAGAGCACCTGTGGGCCACAGTCAATGTTTGTAAAATAAAAAATGGAGAAAGGATCCCTGGCTGGTGCGGCTCAGGGATTGAATGCTGTCCTGCAAACCAAAGGGTCACTGAACCAATTCCTAGTCAGGACACCTGCCTGGGTTCTGGGCCCGGTCCCCAGTAGGGGGCGCTCAAGAGGCAACCACATAATGATGTTCCCTCTCTGCCTCGCTTATAAAAATAAATAAATAAAATCGTTTAAAAGAGAGAGAGAAATAAACACATTAGCACTTGAGAAAGATTGAGATATACTTCCTTCTGAATCAAAAAATGTAATAATTTGATGGAAAAACTCACAGGCATCCACTGACTCATCCTGCTTTTCATGTCCTCTACCCCCTGGGGTCAATATCTCTCCTAATACTTCCATAGCAGCTTAAAAAAGAATTTCTCCCTTGTTGAATCACAACAATCATCCCATTCAGAAAAGTGTGTGTGGGAGCTTTTAAGAAGTTAAAGAGCTATAAATATTCCTCAGTCTGCAAATTAGAACCTCATTAGGTAGTGCTAAGAACTGACAACAATCTGAAACATAAAGATTTGGGAAAAACACTTTAACTGTGGTGACCATCCTTGTCTGTCTGCCTATTGTCCGGGCATAATTATTTGCCATGTCCTTTCACTCCCAGAAGTAGCTTGATTTAGGTGACTAATTATATAATTGCTCCAATTTTAATTCATTAATAATTCAGAACATCCCAAAGCTCCCTCCTAATTAGTCCTGCTCTCACTCTATTCTTCTAAAATATCTTCCTTATTTTTCACACTGCCTTCTCTTCCATTCTACATTTATTTTGCCATTACCAGAGTGAATGAGCAATGACATAAATACAACCTATTATTAAAACAAATTGCCAAAACATACATTTTTTAGTAAATAAGGGTGCACTCTTGGCCTGTTTAAGACTGCATAAATGAAGAGCATAAAGATAATAGAATTTTATGAGCTCTAGCACAAGTGAAAACACTCATTAGAAAATACAGTATCAATTTATGGTGAAGAGACTGGAGAGCTTACAATATATAGATTTCTAGTTTCTCTTAAGCAAAGTGTTTTTTTTCAGTGCTACAATTTTAAGGCCAATTTTACCACAAAATTAAGGAAACCGCAGCACAGTTGATCCATTCTTTTCAACTATCTCAGCCATCCATGCAGATCACTCTAAAGTCAATGAGGCCATGAAATTAGTATTGATCATAAAGACAATTGAAATTAATAAATCAAGCTCATAAGAAGATTATACGCATGACCTTGCTTCAGTAAAGAAATAAATATGTATTTCTAATGTGTCTTCACAAAGGATATTTCATAGGTCTTTGGCAAAGAAGAATTTCTTCTCAACCTGTTCAGTGACAGAAAATGTAATTCATTCCATTCATTCTCATTTGTTCACTCATTCTTGCATAAGCTCTAATTTTCTAATGCCCTAATAAGTGCCAAGCATTGTGTTACACACTGAAGATAGCAAAGACCACATCTAGGAACTTATAGTGGAGAAGACAGGTACATAAAGAAGTGATTAGCTGTATATGTGGTGAGATAAGGCCTCAAAAAACATTTCTTGGTATTCAGTATGCTCCTTGATCTGCCCAGCTTCCTGTTCTGTCTCCATGTGATATTCTTCTCATCCCTGCAATACCACATCACTGGCAGTTTCGCAGATATGCCATACTTTTCCAGTTTCCCAGATATGCCATGCTACACGGTATATCCCTCTACCACGCCTCTGCACGTGGAAACTCCTCCGACTGCCTACTGTGTCCTCACCAACGCCTGTCTGATGAGCTCCCCTATCTCCAGTAAGACCCAGAGTACGCCTCTCCTGACCACCATTCCTGAGAAATTCCAACTTTGAAGTTTTTGCATTTTTATTCTGCGTGTGCTTTAGGGTAGGGTTTGTGCTTTATTCGTCTTTGATTCCCTGGTATCTTGCACAGTGCATAATAAATATTTATTGAATTAATAAATAAAATTTTGAGCTAGACCTTTAATGGGCACAACAAAATAATTAAAAGTTAAAATTTCACACGCATGTGTGTATATATATGTGTGTGTGTATATATAAATATATATGAGAAATATACATAAACTGACCACTTGACCCAGTAATTCCACTTCTAGCTATTTACTCAAGAGAAATAAAAATATATTTCCACAGAAAATCATGTTCAAGAACAGCACTTCATTCATAATAGACAGAAACTGGGCATAACCCAAATGTCTCTCAAGAAATACTATTCAGCAACAAGAAGGAATTAACTATTGATTCTTATAACATCAAAGATGAATATTGAAAACATTAAGATGAGCAAAAGAAGCCAGACACAAAAGAGAACATATGATATAACTCAATGTATAAGAAACTTTAGGAAAGAAAAGTCTTATCTACAGTGATTGAAAGCAGACAAGCAGTTTCCTAAAGGCGGGGCGAAGAGTGGGTATTGACTGAGAAGGGACAAGGGAATGTTTTGAGGTGAAAAAAATGTTTTGAGATGAATAAAAATAGAGTTTATGCATTTTTTGAGGTGAATAAAACATAAAAATTTCTTGATTGGGGCTATAGCTACATGACTCACCAAACTCTTTATATAAAATGTTTGCATTTTGTTGTATACAAATTATACTTCATAAAGTTCATTTGTAAAATCTTTATGACAATTTGCATATACAAGGGTATATCAGATTTGAGGGGCCTGAAACATACAGAATTTGGGTAGCCTCCTTAATTAAAAATATAAAATTAGGTTAAAAGCTATCATTTATTTAAAATGAGAAATGAAGCCACCACGACTTACAGATATTAAAAACTGACAAATAATACAAATGTTGCAAATACAGAAAAACAAGATAACATTTTTATTCATTAAATGCATGATGCTCCTCTAGAGCACATTTATCCTGCATTTTGGCTGTGTACTCTTTAACTCTGCATGGAATAATGATTTTATAATATTTCCTATGAAAAGAATAAAAATATTCTTCAATCTTTCCTATAGCCTAGTTGATTAAAATTTGGTTATGTTATTGGGTAGTGTATAATTCTTTAACACTGCACTTCATTGGTAAGGTCATACGAACCTTTAAAAACTTGGCAAATTTGGGAATTTCCTCCACCATGCTACTTTCATGTATATTACTGTTTATAGTGATGCAAATGTTTCTACCTTTATAAATTCTAATAAATTCTGTCTTATGAAATTCCCAAATAAAAATGTAAAAGTATGGTGAATTCATAATTATGTGTTCCATTAGCAAATATATTACTGAAAAGAGTCATTTTGACCAGTTACCAATGAGAATTGAATCTTCTACTTAAGATTTTTAAAAATTCTCCCCAAGTTAGCTGCTAGCTTCCACTTTTCAAATTTTATAACTAGTAACTATTCTGCTACCCACACATCACCATGAAGATCTCTAGCACTAGATTTTCCCGACATAATCTGAGTAGGTTAGCACAGAGGCAACAGCAGACTGAGAGCCATTTCTGCAGTGACAACGAGCATTAATTCATCTACATGAAGAAGTAACTGCAAACCACATAAACATCCTACCAAATCCAAATTAAATGTGTCCAAAATTTCATTTGCTCTTAGATTCCAAAATGCCCACAGACACTCCATTGTCACTAACCAGACAGGTGATGAAGGAGAAATATCAAGAAAAAGAAACAGCACTTAGCTTTTAGTTGATTGCTCTTTGAAAATACAACTTTTGCGAATTTTCCAAAAATAAGACCATATGAGGACCTTGCTAAAGCTCATTCATTAGCTACACTGTAAATCCACTCCTAACATTACTTATTCATGGATTCAACAAATATTTGTTTTATGAGAAGTGCTAGCCCACAAAAGTTTTCTCTTTACTTCTAATAGTTCAGAAAAACATAACTAGAAAATAGACATGTAAAGTTTATTTCTAGTAAAGAAAAATTGCAAAGAATTCTTTCTAGATCTACTCATGAACTTGGTAACAGCGAAAGTCAGTATGAAGTTGTATAATTCTAAATTGATGATGTAGTCAAAATGTTTCATATAGGGGACCGAAGAGGGCTGAAAAATGAGTTTCGTGCTTGGTTTCAATCATGATACTTACATTATATCTGCCAAACATCTGAACATTTCACATGCATCTTATGTCAGACTCATAAAAGCCTCACGAAAACATTGAAAAACCAAGTACTTTCTATGTAGCAAGGGAAATATATTTTTGTGAAATTTGAAATCTAGGGACAAGGTTCTTCAAACAACTTAAAGAAGGGAATGACCTGCTTTCTGAAAAGATTTTTCCAGTAAACACTTCTCAAGGGGTTAGACAGCAATCTATATATGTAATATATAGATGTATATATTTACAAACACTCTTTTTCATTGTTTCTGGGGAAATGATCTTTCTCAGAAATTATAAAGTGGGTATTAGGAAGTTGATAAGCTGATTGATCAGTCTGAGGAAACTGGAATGTGTGAATTCGAGCAATGTTTGTAGTAAATCGTGTGTTTTTCTCAACATTTCAACAGAGAGCTCTACTCTGCTTACCGCATACTTTGATAGCTTCTAAAAATATTTTATTTTATTGGAGCTAAAGCTTTGTTTAAAATAGCATTTATTTAAATTTCGTAAGCAAATTTTATTAAATATTCTTCCTTAAAAAATGTTGGCTAGTGTTCCAAAATACTAAAACAAAAATGTGCTATGTCAAATGACTCACAAAATGTAGATGGTTCATATCTCACTAAGTTCAAAGATTAGGCCAATATAAAACAGGGGAAGTGTCCAGGCTCTCGTGTTCCTTTTCGGTGCTTCTCTGTTTCCTTCCCCATCCACCCAGCTGACCCACTGGAGCAGCAGCTGCGAATGGCGCCTGCACCAGCACCACTCAGTCTCCACTGCCTCCAGGTTCAAACCTGTGCAAGAGGGAAAGTTTTTTCTCTTACTAGAAACTCACAACCCTACAAGTAAAGTGGGATGGACAATAATTTGCAGGCCTGTGTTAGATCAGTAAAATACCTACCTAAAATAGTGTCATAGAAGCCCTTCATAACCCTGGCCAAAGTTTACCCTCCTGAAGAAAGACATTGCTCGCTCACGCGACAGCTGGCCTGCTGCTGCCCTCTAGCACCCAAAACCAGCTCTGCATCTGTCTCAACCCCAACCCCTACTCTTATTTCCCTTCCCTTAGGCCTGTAGCCTCTCCGGTAAGTGGACCCTAGTTTTATCCTCGGACCAGGCTTATGCACTTGGACTCTTTCTTCCCTTATTGTAAGTCTTTCTCAGAGGTATTCCCCAGTCCCTCTTGCTAGGAGAACGTGTCGCCAGCCTTACAGACATGTCTGGACACACCTGGACCCTGACGGCAGCATAGCTTAGCTTCAAGGGATAAACCATACCGCATTATGACTTGAAGTGGGGACAGAAAAAGCTTTCCAACAAATAATTCTTATAAACAAGATTAATGAAAAAGAAGGGGTGTGTGTATTTAAAAAAAAAGCAATTTATGTATAAATACTTAAAAGCCTATCTTCTAAAAAATAAATAATAAACCACATCAGGAATAAATCACTTTTGTAAAGTATCTGTTACTACAATATATATTTGTTTGTTTAGAGCCTCTTTTATATACCTCTTCCAGAAAACTGAATGGTGTCCCAGGGCCCACAAAGAAATAACTTACCTTCCAACAGTTGGTTAACTCATTTTAACTCAAAGCTGACTCTAATTCTCTGCAGAAACAATAAAACCCACAAAAGCTACTATTGTTTCCTTGTATGGCACAAAACAATATTGTTAAATGATAGAATTCTACTAAGAATGGAAGAGCTCAAAAATTGGTTATATTTCTTTTTACAGTGGAAAAAATAGAATGTGATAATGATATAAAGTATGTAAAATTTTAATAAGATAACTCTAGGACTTCAGTTCAATACTTCTGTTTTAATTTATCTTTATTTTAATTTTTAAATTGGGTTTTTGTCTATTGTTATCTCAGGATATGGACTGTTTCTAGATCTCAGGTTCAAAGAATAAATAAGAAGAGAAAGTTACATAAAAACATGCCATTGTTCTTCCTTTTTCAATAGAGCTTATTGAAATTGATTCTAAATTGATCAATTATATAATAACATCAAGAATTTATGAAAAGTTTATAAAATCAAAAAAGGAAATATAAAATCAATAAACTCCAAGGAAAGGAGTAAACTTACAGGCAGAGAACATACACTACGTGCAAGAATCTTCAAATATATTTTCTCATTTAATTTTTGACACAATACTGAAAAGCAAGTGAGCTTATACTCAATTAACAAATGATAAAATTGGGATTTTTTTTAAATAGTAAGGAATATCTTTTTGTTACATAACTAGAACATTGCAGAGCAAGGGTTTGGCATTGAGTTTTGCTTAATTCAGGACACTGGCTTTTTCTACCTCATTATGCTGCCTTCAAGAAAATTGTCCCCTGGGAGGTAATCAAAAGGTTTTCAAGGTTAACTGTTGTTATGTTTTGATTTATTTTACAGATTACAAACCCAATAGTTGGTAAAGCTTTTTTGGACCCCACAATGCTGAGGTTAATAGGTAGTTGTTTCTCTGTTGGTCTGAGTTGCATTAATGTGTTGACTTCAGCAGGTTCACTAAATATCCTCAAGTTCCCGTGTTAGCCTTTGCTAAGTAATGTGCTCAACTCAAAAGTCCCAGTGAGGGTCTTCTGGTACAATGTACTTATTGATCATTTTTTCTAAAAATAAAATAATGAGATCTCATGGCATTGACATGCATTAGTAAGGCAAAGAAAGTAGAATTGCTTTTTGATTTTTTAAAAAACCAACTAAAGCACTCAGTAAGAGTCCCATGAGTTATTTTACTCATTCATCCATTTTTCCATTCATTCACTCATTTATTATTTTATTCACAAAACAAAATTTATTGGGCACCTCCTACATGCCTGGCATGATTTCTGCTATGCATATAAGTAAATGAGTGAAACAAAGGTTTCTCTCCTCATAGAACATACTGTAGGAGAGTGAAGTCAGGGCAGTTATTCACCAGCTCCTGCCAGATTAAGTGTGTTGGCTGTGTCCCTCCATCTAAATCTATTGCCCCTGTGGGTGACCATCTCCACACAACCACTTGCTCCTGATACTAGGTCTTAGAGGCAGTAACTTGTCCTAACTGAGGGTACCATCATATCCTTT
Organism: Micronycteris hirsuta; assembly: GCA_004026765.1. Classification (NCBI taxonomy): domain Eukaryota; kingdom Metazoa; phylum Chordata; class Mammalia; order Chiroptera; family Phyllostomidae; genus Micronycteris; species Micronycteris hirsuta. Next base: position 26,889 of record PVJI01014375.1, read on the forward strand.
GTGGGTTATCTTCATCCTGCCCACACTTCCATTAAACTCCTCCCATAATCCTCTTTGGATGTGCTATATACAGAACCCAGCACAATTAACACCACTTTTTATTACAAAACCTTTTATTAAAAAATCATAAGCATGTAATTCTGCAACATAATAGTATCACACTCAGCACACCATATGACATTTTAGGTGAAATGTTCAAATTAAAACTATAAATTATTACATCCATATTTTTACCCTACCACCCACACTCAAGCAGGCCTTACTTCTGCTGGACCGTCTACTTTCCACTGTCTTTGAGCCTTTGATTCTTGTATTTCTGGATCTTGCCCTCTCTATTTTCTGCTAACACTTCTAAGAATTTACCTGAGGAAGAAAGGTATAGGCTAATTATAAATGGACATTTTCAGAAAAAAAAAGATAAAAAGCATGAAGATAAGGAGAAAAGGAGAAAGGTTACTCAAATGATAGAAAGGAAAAGTCAAAGAAACAAGGAAGTTATGGTACCAATATAAAACAGGCTGTCCTGGTTCACTGGACCCTTCCAGGAGCCTCCCCTGTGACTGTCACATAGTCAATCTACAGTTAGTGTCTCTCTCTCTCTCTCTCTCTCTCTCTCTGTGTCCCCTCCCCTCGTGGTTAGCCCTGTAATCTCTGAACAGCTCTGCGGCTTTTTCTTTTACAACCATTATAAAGCTACCTAAACCAGTCAAGGGTGTGACTGCTCTTCACACCATTCTGTAAGTTCATCTTAGGCCACTCACCAGTCAAAATAGAGGAAATATCTCTATAGAAAAATGCCCACTAATAAACACATGTGGAATAACAGAATTAGAAAGTGTAACCATTTTCCAGACCCGATATTTGTTTTAGGCAAGAGTTACCGATGGATACAAAAGGCATTGGTAAGATGAATCTGATCAAAAAAATAGGCAGCAGACATGAAGAGATATGTCTCCAAAAAAGTCATACAAATGGCCAACAGACATGAAAAGATGCTCAACATCACTACTCATCCAGGAAATGCAAATCAAAACCTCAATGAGAATGGCTATTAACATAAAGATCCCTCCCACCAGTGAGAATGGCTATTAGCATAAAGACAACGAATAGCAATTATTGGCAAGGATGTGGAGAAAACAGAACTTTTATGCACTGTTACTGGGACTGAAAATTGGTATAGCCTCTATGAAAAACAGTACGAGGGTCCACAAAAACCTAAAAATTGAACTATTAACAATCCAGTAATCCCACCTCTGGGTTTTTTAAGATTTCATTAATTTATTTTTACAGAGAGCAGAAGGGAGGGAAGAAAAGAGGGAGAGAAACTGATGTGAGAGAGAAACATCAACTGGTTGCTGCTCATACAAGGGGGGACCCGAAAATGGAATTTACTTATAAAAAGTTACGTATTTATTCTTTCTTACATGTTCAAACTTCAGTCACCTTCAAGATACTCTACATTTGATAGTATATACCTATTGAGATTTTTTTTTGCTACTGCTCAAAACAGTTTCTGAACTCATCAATTTTGATGCCAATTTTTTAGTGCCTCTGCTGTATTTTGTTTCACCTTTTCCACATCAGCAAAACATTTCCCTTTGAGGACTTTTTTACCCAGAGAAACAAAAAAAGTAATTTGGGGAGAGATTGGGTGAATAGTGGGGTGGGGTATGGGGGTCATGCCATTTTTGGTCAAAAACTGCAGAACACTCAATGCAGTGTGGGCAGGTGCGCTAGTAAATCACCCATCATGAAATGGACAAATGCATTCAAAGAGTCTTCACAAAAAAATTCACTGAAGCAAACTCAGCCCCTCACAATGCCAGCTGGTACACTGATAGAGGTGGGTTCCTGGAACACTTACCTAGAGGAAGAACCATGTACTACAAGGGACCCGCCCTTCCGAAGATAATTCCAGTTTTTGTGGGTGCCCACCAGTATGTGACCTGACTGGGGACCAAACCGGCAACCCAAACATCTGCCTGACTGGGAGTCAAGCTGGTGACTTTTCCCTTTGTGGGACAATGCCCAGTCAACTGAGCCATACCAGTCAGGGCCGATTTCTTGGTTTTTATACAAAGAAAATGAAAACACTGATCTGAAAAGATATATGCACCCCTATGTTCATTGCTGCATTATTTACAATAGCTAAGATATGGAAACAACCTAGGTATCTACCCATAGTGAATTAATAAAGATTACACACACACACACACACACACATACACACACACTGGAATATTACTCAACAATAAAAAAGATTAGAATCTTGCCATTTGCAACAATATGAATGAATAAGTCAGAGAGAGAAAGACAAATACCATATGATTTCACTTACATGTGGTCTCTTTAAAAAATGAACAAAAACAAAACCAAAACAGATTCAGAGAAACAGATTAAACTGATGGTTGCCAGAGTGGAGAGAGTGAAAAAGGTGAAGGGGAAAATAGTCAACAATATTGTGATGAGTTTTCGTGATGACAGGTGATTATTAGACTTACTAAGGTGATCCACAATAAGGTATATAAATGTTGAGTAACTCTCTTGTACACCTAAAATGAATATACTATTGTATACAAACTGTACTAAAGTATACAGATGTTGAGTAACTCTATTATACACCTGAAATGAATATACTATTGTATACCAACTATATTTAAATAAAATAAAATTAAAATAAGCTATGTGTGTGTGTGTGTGTGTATCTTAAGGAACAAGAAATTTATAAATTCTAATGTATTATACTATTAATTACTTAACATTTACAAGGGGGGCAAATACGCTTTTATAATTGAGACTTCTAGGAGTCACCACCTTAACTAGGTGATCATAGTAATTACTTATCAGGAACAATAGGATAAATGCTTTAGAATGGGATGTACTGTGAAATATAGATAATCACCTATTAACAGCTTTTGTCAAAATGCTTAATCTGGATCTCATGAAAACTCTGGACCTAACTTCCAGTTCCAAGAGAAACTAGAGAAACAAGTTAATCAACACCATGAAGAAAACAATTAGATGAAAGGGAGATTCTAGAAGAAAGCTGACCAGAGCCCTTTAAGAAATCAATATCAAAAGACCCAAAATAGCAAAAGCAATCTTAAGAAAGATGAACAACCTAGAAGCATCACAATTCCTGAATTCAAACTATATTGCAAAACTACGGCAATCAAAAGAGTAATGTAATGGCATAAAAACAGACAAGTAGACAATGAAATAAAATAGAGAGCCCAGAAATAAACCCATGTATATACAGTCAATTAGTTTTCAACAAAGGAGCCAAGAATACTCAATGGGGAAAGAATAGTCTCTTCAATAACTGGTATTGGGAAAACTAGACAGCCATATGCAAGATAATGAAACGGGACTCCTGTCTGACATCATACACAAAAAGCCACTCAAAATGGATACAGACTTGAGCATAAGATGCAAAACCATAAAACCCCTAGACAAAAACATAGGGTGTAAGCTCCTTAACATTGGTCTTGGTAATGATTTTTTGCATTCAACACCAAAAGCAAAGGCAACAAAGGAAAAATAAACAAGCTAGACTACATTAAACTTAAAAACGTCTGCAAATCAAGAGAAATCATCAACAAAATTTAAAAACAACCTGTAGAATAAGAGAAAATATTTGAAAACCACATATCTGATGAGGTTAATATCCAAAATGTACAATATACAACAAACTCAGTCAACTCATCATAAAAAAAAAAAAAGCCTGATAACCTTATTTAAAAATGGGCAAAGGAACTAAATAGAAATCTAGTTAAAGACACCAGATGGCCAAAAGTTACATGAAAAGGTGCTCAGCATCAATAATCATCAGGGTAACGCAAATCAAAACCACAATGAGATACCACCTTATACCTGTTAGGTTGTCTATTATCAAAAAGATAAGAGATAAATGCTGTTAAGGCCATGGAGAAAGGGGAACTGTTGTACAGTGTTGCTAGGAATGCAAAGTGATACAGCTACTGTGAAAAATACTATGGTTGTCCCTAAAAGAATTAAAAATAGAACTAACTACCTTATGATTCAGCAATGCCACTTCTGTGTATTTATCTAAAAGAAACAAAATCATTATCATGAAGCAGTATCTGTAGTTCCATGTTAATTGCAATAATAGCCAAGATATGGAAACAACCTAAGTTTCCATCAACAGTGAAATGGATAAAGAAATATATATACACATACACACACATTAAGGTAACACCATTCAGCCTTAAGAAGGAAGGCAGTCTTGTCCTTTGTGACCACATGCATGAGCCTAAGGGCATGATGCTAAGGAAGTAAGCCAGACAAAGAAAGACAAATACTACATGAGATCTCTTATGTGTGAAATCTAAAATGAACAAAAGAAAAAGTGGAATTCATAGAAATGGAAAGTAGAAAAGCAGTTTCCAGAGGGTGGGACGGCAGGATAGGAAAAGATTAGTAAAAAGATATAAACTTTCAATTACAAGTTGAATAATCACTGAGGATCTAATGTATAACATTGAGACTTTGGTTGATAACACTGTATTATATTGTAAAATTTGCTGAGAATAGAGCTTACCGTGTTTTTCGGACTATAAGAGGCACTGGACCATAAGACACACCTAAGTTTTAGAGGAGGAAAATAGGAAAAAAAATTTTTGAAGCAAAAAATGTGGTAAAATATTTAATAACATAAATAACATAACATTTCACCAATGTAAAGGTAAACAGCCAGGTAAGCTACATTTGGACTATAGGACGCACCCCCATTTTCCTCCCAAATTTGGGGGGGAGTGCATTTTATAGTCTGAAAAATACGGTAAATATTCCCACAAAGAAAAATAAGTATTTGAGGTGATGACTGTTAATTTACTTGGTGGGGTAATCATTTTATAATGTATGTTTATCAAATCCTCATGTTGTGCACTTTAAATATCTTACAATTTGTTTGGCAATTATACTTCAAGAAAGCTGAAAAAATTCAATGTCAGGGAAATATTAGAGGACTATTCTAGATTAAAGGATAATTGTTTTAACAGAAAGATCTAACATCAAAATAAAAGTATGCATTTTAATTATTTCCTGGATTTTTTAAAGCAGCTAAGAAAAGGCATTTAGGGTTCTTTGGAGAAATTTAAAATATTGACTGGATAATATTACAGAATTATTGTTCTTTTCCGAAGTATTATTATGTGACTGCTACTGTTCTTAGGAAACACATGGTGAAGTCATAAATTCTGCAATTTACTTTCAAAGGTGTGGGGGGTAAATATACAGAAAGAAAGAGCAAAAGTGAAAAATTATAATTTTTAAATCTAAGCAAATAGCATACAGATAGTTGTACTATTTTTCTATGAAATTGTAGTTTTGACTTTTGTAATAAAATGTTGGAGAAGAAAGCTTCCAGCCAAGATAGAGGCGTAGGAGGACACACTGTGCCTCCTCGCACAACCAAGAGGAGTAACAACAATTTGGAAATCAAAATAAACAACCAGAACAGACAGAGAATCAAACTGAGTGGAAGTCCAAGAATCAAGAAGTTAGAGAGGACACATTGGTCCAGACGGGTAAGCAGGGTGGAGCCGGACAGAGAGTGCACATGGCGAGATGGCGGTTTGCCTGGAGAGACTCACAGCAGGTGTGCCTGATCAAAAAGCTGCCAGTGCACCTGGAGAAGCCAGTGGGAAACAGCGAGCTGAGACTGGTGGACTGGGCGGTCCCTCACTCACACATGCAGATAAACCGGCAGTAGGAGCTGGGGAGCGGAGCAGAGAACACCTGTGGGGATTGAGGTGGCAGCGGGAGCAACTCCCAGCCACAATGGAGAGGAGAAAGAGACTGGGAGCTGGGAAGAGCTGAGCAAGCACCATTGTTCCCACCCAGGCCACGCCCTGTCAGCCTCAAAACTCGGCAACAGAGGAGGTTACCCTGCCCTGATGAACACCTAAGGCTCCGCCCCTTAAAGTACCAGGCACTGAGGGAAAAAAATGGCCCAAATGAAAGAACAGAACAAAGTTCCAGAAAAATTACAAATAAGGGACAAAGAGATAGCCAACCTATCAGATGCACAGTTCAAAACACTGGTAATCAGGATGCTCACAGAATTGGAAGAAAGTTGGTCGCAAATAAATTAACAATTGAAAGATACACTAAGGAAAATGAGGGGAAATGTGCAGGGAACCAATAGGGAAGAGAAGGAAACTGGGACTCAAATCAACGGTGTAGACCAGAAGGAAGAAACAAGAATTCAAAAAAATGAGAGGCTTAGGAACCTCCAGGACATCTCTAAATGTCCCAACATCCAGGTCTTAGGGATGCCAGAAGGAGAAGAGGAAGACCAAGGAATTGAACACTTATTTGAACAAATAATGAGAGAGAACTTCCCCAATCTGGCAAAGGAAATAGACTTCCAGGAAGTCCAGGAAGCCCAGAGAGTCCCAAAGAAGTTGGACCCAAGGAGATACACACCAAGACACATAATAATTACATTACCCAAGATTAAAAATAAGGAGAGAATCTTAGAAGCAGCAAGAAAAAAGGAGACAGTTACCTACAAAGGAATTCCCACAAGATTGTCAGCCGATTTCTCAAAAGAGACCTTTCAGGCAAGAAGGGGCTGGAAAGAAGTATACCAAGTCATGAAAGACAAGGACCTACATCCAAGAATACTCTATTCAGCAAAACTTTCATTCAGGATGGAAGGACAGATAAAGTGCTTCCCAGATAAGGTCAAGTTCAAGGAGTTCATCATCACTCAGCCTTTATTATATGAAATGTTAAAGGGATTTATATAAGGCATGGCGGGGTATCATCAGGGGAGTGGAAGGGGGAGAGAGAAGGGAAAAGTACAGAGAATACGTAGCATAAATGGTAGGTAGAAAACAGACAGGGGGAGGTTAAGAATAGTATAGGAAATGTAGAAGCCAAAGAACTTATTTGTATGACCCATGGACAAAAACTAAAGGGCGGGGAATGGGGGGGGGTTGGGTGAATAAAGGAGGGAAAATGGGACAACTGCAATAGCATAATCAATAAAATATATTTTTTAAAATGTTGGAGAAAATCAAAGAGCGAAAGAATATTAATCAGTAAGAATGTGTTACTTCTCCCAAGAGGGCATACAAATGGCCAACAGACATATGAAAAGATGCTCAACTTCACTAGCCATTAGGGAAATGGCAAATCAAAACCACAGAGATACCACCTCACACCTGTTAGAATGAATTATCAACAAGACAAGTAGTAATGAGTGTTGGCGAGGCTGTTAAGAAAAAGGAACCCTCGTGCACTGCTGGTGGGAAAGTGAACTGGTAGAACCACTATAGAAAACAGTCTAGAGGTTCCTCAAAAAATGAAGAATAGAGTTACCATATGACCCAGTAGCCCCACTTCTGGGCATGTACTCCCAAAATGTGAAAACTTTTGTTTGTATCCCTATGCATCCCTATGTTCACTGCAGCACTATTCACAGTGGTCAAAACATGGAAACAACCAAAGTGCCCTTCAATAGATGATTGGATAAAGAACATGTGAGTATATGTATACATATATACATATATATATATATGTGTATATATATATATGTATATATATACACACACACATACACACACACACAATGGAATACTACTCAGCCATAAGAAAAGATGTAATATTGCCATTTGCAACAATGTGGATGAACCTTGTGAATATCATCTAAGCAAAATAAGTTAGTCAGAAAAAGCTAAGAGCCATATGATTTCACTCACATGTGGTATAAAAAACGAACTCATAGACACAGACAACAGTATGGTGGTTACCAGAGGGAAAGGGGTTGAGAGGTAGTAAAACGTAAAGGGGACCAAATATATGGTGATGGAAGATGATTTGACTTCAGGTGGTGGGCACACAATGCAACATACAAGAAAAATAATAATTATGACACTGACGACATTATTTCCAACAGTAAAGAGAGCACCGATAGGCCATGGCACAGTCTGGCAGTAGGTATGTACGACATTGAATACTCCCATCGACCGCTTAAGAGAAGCAAAGAGCTAGGTAACTGCATATAATTCTTTTGAACATTTCGGGGAAAATAATTAATATAATGAGATTGGCTGGTGGCTCCTATTGTCACTAGACAAAGTGGTGAGAAAAAACAATGAGCTCAGGGATTCCCATTCCTAGCTCAACTGTCACATAAGTGACCTGACAACTCAGAAGCTGTGAGGGCTGAAGGAAGCCCAGACTTACAGTGAAAATTCAGAATTCAACAGAAGGAAAAAGAAAAAGAAAGAATGTGTTAAGCACCAGTGATAATAGCACATGGCTTAAGGACATGTCCCTGAACTTAAATTTCAGGAACACTGCTCATGTGATACGTCAGGAAACAAAGAGTTCCTTGATCAGATATGTTTATGGAAACTGTACAAAGAATTCCTCTTGTAGAAACTCACAATTATACATTAATGATAATTGCATATGCATTAATTCATTAATGGTTCATAAATACTGTATGAAGTAACTCACTTTACAGTGCAGAAACAAAGCACATCAAAGTTAAGCCATTTATCCAAGGTCAAAGGTCGCAAAGCTCTAATTGAGTTAAGATCTGGACTCAGCAGCCTGTTTCCAGAGCCACAACGTCTAAACATTGCAACGAAGGCTTCTAGAAGTTCTGCACTGAAGTAGCTTAACTCATATAATAATACTCAGTAATTCTCACACATAGTAGTTTTTATATCATTTTTTGCTTAAAACTTATTAGGCTCCTTAAAACTCTGAGTTCTGTTTTATATCCTGATTTCAAGGGTCATACAGTTGGTTCAGAAGACAACACACATGTAGCAAAAATTAAAGTAGCATCCAATTAATTGATTAATTGTGTAGCACAATCTATGGAGATTTATTTTATAAAGGGAAGATTAATCAAGATATCTTGAACTGGAGATATATCTTAGAAGTGTGTAATAGCCAGGAAAAGAGTAGCAATGATCCAAGGAGCATGGTTTAAAAATTGACTTCAGTGAAAAAAAAAACACCACCTGATCTCACTTATAAGTGGAATCTGATGAATACAATACCCTAACGAACAAGACAGTAACAGAAGCTTAGATACATAGAACAGGAGGACAGCTGCGGGAAGGAGCAGGGAGGATGGGATGGGATGAAAGATGATGAAGGGGTTAACCCAAGAACATTTATTTGCAACTCCAGGACACAAACAACAATGTGGGGACTGCCTTGGGGTAGGAAGAGGGTGGGACTGGGTGAGAGAGGGGAAAGGAAGAAAAGTGGGAACAACTGTAACAGCTTAAACAATAATAAAAAATTAAAAAATTGACTTTTGAGTTATAATACAAAAAATTGTGTTTTTTTAAGTTTGTAAACTTTGCCTCAGATATGATGTCTATACTACTGTTGATTGCTGCTTAAACTTCAGCAAAATACTTGTTATTATTTTTCCATTACTATTTATCCCCTTTATGCTCCTCTTCCCACCAGTTTCCACACTGTTGTTCATGTCCATGAGTCCTTTTTCCTTTTTGCTCAATCCCTCTACCTCCTAAACACCCCCAGCAATAGCTGTCAGCCTGCTCTCTTTGAGTCTGTCTCTATGTTGCTTGTTAGTTCAGTTTGTTCATTAGATACCACATATGAGTGAAATCATATGGTATTTGTCTTTCTCTGACTGGCTTGTTTCACTTACCATATGTGAAATGTTTCCAAGTCTACCCATGCTGAGTCAAAGGATAAGAGTTCCTTCTTTTTCACCACTAAGTAGTATTTCATTGTGTAAATGTCCCATAGTTGTTTTATCCACTCATCTACTGATGGACACTTGGGCTGCTTTCATATCTTGGTGATTATAAAAAATGCTACAATGAACATAGGTGTATATGTTTTTTCAAATTACTGTTTTGGATTTCTTTGGATATGTTCCCAGAAGCGGGATTGCTGGGTCAAAATGCAGATCCATTTTTAATTTTTTGAGGTATCTCCATACTGCTTTCCACTGAGGCTGCACCAGTCTGCATTCCCACCAACAGGGCAAAAGGGTTCCCCTTTCTCCACATCCTCACCAGCATTTGTTGTTTGTTGATTTATTGACGATAGCAATTCTCACCACTGTGAGGTAATACCTCATTGTTATTTTAATTTGTATTATCTGATTATTAGTTATATTGAACATCTTTCCATATGTCTTTTGGCCATCTGTATGTCCTCTTTGGAGAAGTGTCTATTCATGTCCTTTGCCCAATTTTTAACTGGGTTGTTTTGTTTTCTTGGTGTTCAGTTTTATAAGTTCTTTATACATTTTTGATATTAACCCCTTATCAGATATATCAATGAATATGTTCTTCCATTCCTTGAGTTGCCTTTTAATTTTGTCGATGGTTTCCCTTTCTGTGCAAAAGTTTTTAATTTGATGTCTATTTTTCTCTTTGCTTCTCTTGCCTGAGGAGTCATACCAGATAAAATATTGCTATGAGCAATGTCCAAGATTTTGCTGTATATATTTTCTTCTAGGGTTTTATAGTTTTGGATCTAACATTTAAGTCTTTAATATATTTTGGAATTATTCTAGTGTGTAGTATAAGAAGGTGGTCTAGTTTCATTTTTTTGTCCTCTGTTAAATATTAATTGACTATAAAGATGTGGGTTTATTTCAGGGCCTTCTGGTATGGTCCATTGGTCTGTGTCTGTTTTTATGACAGTTCCATGCTGTTTTGATTACTACAGCCTTATAGTATAATTTGATATTAGGTAGCATGATTCCTCCAACTTTGTTCTTCTTTCTCAGGGCTGCTGTGCTTTGTAGAGCCTTTTGTGGTTCCATATAAATTTTTGAAATATCTGTTCTAGTTCTGTGAAATAAATCATTGGAATTCTGATAGGAATTGTGTTGAATCTATAGATTGCTTTGGTGGTATGAACATTTTAATGATGTTAATTCTTTCTATTCATGAACACATTATGTGCTTCCACTTATTTGTATCTTTTTCAATTTCTTCCTTCAGTGCTTTATAATTTTTCAAGTACAAATATTTTATATCCTTGGCTAAATTCATTCCTAGGGATATTATTCTTTTAAAGCAACCATGAAGGGATTATTTTCTTAATTTCCCTTTCTGATATTTCATTATTGGCATATAAACTGCAACTGATCTTTGGATATTAACTTTGTATGTTGGTACTTTGCTGAATTCATTTATCAGCCCTAGTAGTTTCTTGATACCATCTTTGAGTTTTCCTATGTATAATATCATGTCATCTGCAAATAAAGGCAGTTAGTTATACTTCTTCCTGTCCAATTTGCATGCCTTCTATTTCTTCTTGTCTGATTGCTATGGCTAGGACTTCCAGTGCTATGTTGAATAACAGACATGAAAGCAGAAATCCCTGTCTTATTCCTATATTTAAAGGGATCATTTGTAGTTTTTGCCTATCAGTATTGTTGGCAGTGGATTTGTCACATATGGACTTTATCATGTTTAGGTATGTTCCCTCTATTCCTACTTTGCTGAGTCATCATAAATGGGTGCTGGATTTTATCAAATGTTTTTCTGCATCTATTCATATGATCATGTGGTTTTTATACATCATTTCATTTCTGTGGTGAATCACATTTATTGATTTGCAAGAATAAATCCCACTTGATCATGGTATGTGATCTTTTTGATATATTGCTGTATTTGGTTTGCTAATATTTTGTTGAGGATTTTAGCATCCATATTCATCAAAGATACTGCTCTATAATTTTCTTTATTTGTACTGGTTATCTGGTTTTGGAATTAGGATAATGCTGGCCTCATGGAATGAGCTTGAAGTCTTCCCTCCTTTAGAGATTTTTGAAAGCAGGATCTGGCAGAAGTAATGCCTGCTTGAGTGTGGTTGGTAGGGTAAAAAGATGTATGTATGCCCTGGCTGGTGTGGCTCACTCAATTGAGCACGGGCCTGCGAATCAAAAGGTTGCTGGTTCAATCCCCAGTAAGGGCACATGCCTGGGTTTGGGACAAGTCCGCAGTTGAGGGGCCCTCAAGAGGCAACCACGCATTGATTTTTCTCTTCCTCTCTTTCTCTCTTCCTTCCCCTCTCTAAAAATAAATTAAAAAAATAGTAAAATTTTTTAATGTGGGTATAATAATTTATAGTTTTAATTTGAACATTTCACCTACAACATCAATGGTGTGCTTGAGTGTAATATTGTTATGTTACAGAATTACATGCTTATGATTTTGTAATAAAAATGGGTGTTATTTATGCCAGACCCCTAAGTTTGGGAATAGATGTTAATTATTCTCATACTGTTTGGTAGAATTCACCTGTGAAGCCATCCAGTCCAGGGTTTTTTTTGTTGGGACTTTTTTGATTACTGCTTCAATTTCACTAGGTGTAATCTGTCTATTCAGATTCTCATAGATACAGATAACAGACTGACAGCTGTCAGAAAGGAGGAGTGTTGGATGACTGGGTGAAAAAGATGAAGGGGTTAAGGAAAAAAAAAAAACCTCATAAACACACACAACAGTATGATGATTACCAGAGGGAAAGGGAGTGTTGGGGGTGGGGATAGGAGAGGGTAAAGGAGGATAAAGTGGGGATTAATGATACTGGAAGAAGACTTGGGATGGTGAACACACAATAGAATATACAGATGATGTATTATAGAATTATACATCTGAAACCTATATAATTTTATTAAACAATGTCGCCCCTACAATTCAATAAAAATTTTTAAAAGATCAGTTTTTAAAAATTAAAAAATCTACAAAAATTTAAAAAATACATGTATACTAAAAAAATTAGAAAAAATGCTTATTTTGAATTTATGTAAACTCTTTCCTGTTCAAGACATACACATGAATTAGATCATTATGGCACAACACCCACAGATCCGCAATAACCAGGGTCGGCAACATGAGAAAATTGTCTTCAGTGGTTGAGAACCAGCTGGTAGTACAAACTGGCATCACCATGGTATTTTAAATACATCATCTTCTAGAAAAAATTCAATTGTAATTGGAACCATTGTGTCTTTAACAAAGACTTTGTTTTAGACAGTGATGCACTCCAAAATTGCTTACCTACTTTTGGATTCGCTGCTAAACTGTAGAGGGATTGTGAGCTGTGATACAGTAGATTCCATTATGTAGTGTTTCCAAAAATTAGTTCTAAATTATATATCAAGTCTCTCACCTTATCTTTACACCATTTTCTTTCCAGACCATAGTGTAAGTTACTTTCTGCACAGAATGCTCTCTACTTTCCCTACAAGAAAGATCCTGACACCAGAGATATCTAGGCAAGATTAATATGACTTTTCTATTTAATATAAATCTTTTGATTTGCTGCTAAATGGATTGTTCTTTAGCATTGCTATCTAACTTTGAGGAACATTGCTATTTATCATCTGGTCCTGAAAGCAGTCAACCACATCTGGATATTACAGTACTTTGAATTCAGAAACCATGAAATATAAATGTGCTACTATCAGCAGTGAACAGAAAATAAATAAATCATGTTGTTAGATATCCAAAGTGGTTTACATTCCTGATATGTTAGTTAAAAACAAAAGACTGTTAATGTTAGAAGGGTAGGTATTTGGGGCAGTCAGACTTCAAGAAGAATAAACTCAGGAGACATCATTAAGGATTTTTATATTTAATGTTTGTACACTTCCCCAGAGTTTTTAAAGGCTAGAATCTCAGCTAGTCTTTGCTACACACCACAGCAAAATATCAAGTAGCTTGTCAAATGTTCATCATCCAAATATGCCCCTAGATATTAAATTCAAGTCAAACTTTGTGAAACTGTCATCTGACAGGATTTAGGCCCGTTCATTTACATTTCCCATCTTTCCTTGCCCATAAAAGGATATATGGAAAATTGTCCATAAGCAAAGTGATGATGTGAGCATTATTCTGCCCTAATAATGACTCAGTAAACCCAGCAACATGTGGATGAGAAAATATTAGGTTCATTTGCATATTCATGTCATAGATTGGTTCTGAATGCAGTTCTGAAAGAAGAGTTCCAAATATGATTTCATATATTCTTTTATTCATTTCAAAAAGCCCCTGCTGCTGTTTTATGTTCAAAAAATTTTCATTCTTAACACTTGCCATTATAGAGTTTACATTATAAATTGTAAGGGAGGCAGGCAATCATTTGTTGACTAATTTTCAATAATAGCAGCATCATATTATAGAATCTAATGAGGCTGTTTTGGAGGGCTCTGCCAATTCAAGGTATAAATTAATTTATACATTCAAAAAACTGAATGAGTGTCTACCATGTGTCAGATACTGTTCCAGACACTTAGAAACAAAGCTGTGAATTAAACAGATAGGAATATCAACCCTTACGGAACTCACACTCAGGGGCAGGGAGTTGGACAAACAATATACTTTTTAGACAGTGGTAAGTACAAAGGAGAAAAACGAAGCAAGAGAGAAGGATATGGAGTGTCAATAGGGAGCAATTTCAGATAGAGTGGCCAGAGAGATCTCACTGAGAATATGACATGGGAGCACACAAAGAGATATCATAGGGTGAACAGTTCTAGTTTCCTTTCCCTTCCCCAGAGAGAGCGGGTTTCTCACCGTGAACATGGGAGCTATAGACGGGCAACACCAGAAGTAAGCCAGGCCTACTTTCCTGCTCAGTCAAAAGATGTCCGCACGAGGCTATCAGCAAATAGCCACGGTGACATGAAAAAGCTGGGCCTTACAGAGTAATTGTTACCTGAAGATAAAATATTCTAAGCCTCGCCAACTGGAACTTTTAGAAAACTTTTAGAATTATGTTGTTCAAACTAATGCTGAAGTGACATACAATGCACAACTTTTGTCCCGTTCAATAATAACGTTTTCCCTCGCTGACATATTTGATTAGTGTTCTCTTTTAAGCCATCTTCCCGTAACTCTCAAGTCACTTTTCTTAAAGAACCAATCCATTATCCAGGATGCTGTATGTTGTTCACTTAAGCCCTTGGGCGTTTTTATTTCTGAAGCAGAGGAGGGAGCGTTGTCCTCAACTGACATCATAATTGCTTAAACAGAACAGTAGCACGCTCTGGGACCTTCAAAAAGCTCCAAACACACAGTGTGATACTGTAGGGTAGCCGAACAGACACTAGAGAGTCTACGTAGTATCCAGAGATGCAGCCTTATTACAGAGACCACAACAGCAGAGAGAACGGGGACAGCAGGATTCTGTCCCCTGACCACACACAGCTTGACCAAATGATCTCCTGAAGTTTATAAGAGTACGCCTTACTCTCATTGTTCAGTTTTACAAATCGTTTCCTTAATTACTACCGTATTTGGGAAGCTCCTAACATCTTCTTTTCATGCTCTCAAAACTTTTGTCAGTGTTTCAGATTCAATGTCTTTGACCATGAGGTCCTGGGAAGAATCAGCTCTTACCTACAAAGGCAGTTTCTCATTCTGGGCCTTTGGATGATCATTTTTCCTGACCAAAATGGACCACGGTCCATTGTCTAGCATTCATTCAGTCAACAAGTATTATGTAAGTGCCTACTATGTGCCAGATACTGATGTAAGCGCTGGAAAGACAGTGGAAAGACAGACCAGAACCTTGCTCTCTTTGGCTTCATCTGCCACTGGAGCTGACATAATGATGGGATGAGAAGTTCAGTAAGCAAATTAATCGTGTAAATGGACAAATAATTGTAAGTAGCAATAAGTTCTACAATGAAAGTCAAAGGAAATGTGAAAAAAATGACTGACACGTTTCTAAAGAAATCCTTTGAATTGACCTCACTTGGCCTGGGCCTTTTTTGCTCTATCACCCACCCAAATTGGCTCCCCTCTGTAATCATGCTTCTGCTTGCCCCTAATCCCTGGCACTAGCAAATACTTCTCTCGTTATGGGCATCTTTATATATATACGGCATATCTATATATGGTATAGATCTAGATATAGGTATATATATTTACCTTGGTTTTTGAAAATGTTGTGTAAACAGAGTCATAGAGTATGTAACCTTTGGAAATTAGCTTTTTTTCGCTGTGTATATGAGATTCATCCATGATATTGTGAATTTAATAGTAGAAACATTGAAGAAAATAAAAAATTCCAGTAAGATGCTCCATGTTCATAAGTACAATGAAATTATAATTAATTAATAAAGGAAAGGTACCCATTTATTACTAGCTCATTCTTTTTTATTGTGGAATAGTGTCCCATTATATGACTGTACCTAGGTTTGTTTATGCATTTAAAGATTGAAAGTAATTTGGGTTGTTTCCAGTTCTTGTGATTATGAGTAGAGTTGCTATAAACAGTTCTGTATAATTTTTATGTGAATATAAATTTCGATTTCCTAAGTGTTTCAGTGCCTAGGAGTGGGATTAACGGGTCATATGATACATGCATGTTTACTTTGTGAGGCACTACCAGTTTTCCAGGGCGGCTGTACTCTTTTGCATTCCCATCAGCAATCTGGGAAAGTTCCAGATGCTTTACCTCTTTTCAGTACCCGGTATTGTCAGTGTGTTTCATTTTAGCCATTCTAATAGTATACTAGTATCTCATTATGGTTTGAATTTGCATTTTCCTGTTATTGGTTGATGATATTGAGCATTTGTACTTATTTTATTTCCATATATGGTCTTCGGTAAAGTGTCTGTGTAAATATTTCACCATTTTTTAATTGGATTATTCAGTTTCTTAATGTTGAGTTTTGAGAGTACTTTATATACTGGAGTCAAGACCTGAAACTTGGTGCTCAGTGGCCATCCTCTCAACTTGGTCTAAATTTTCAAAATGAACACTAGTGGAAATGAGAGATATTAAATATAGACCTTATAATAGTGGGAACATTGAAAAAATGAAAATTTAAATAAGATGTGCTTTTTCATAATTATAATGAAATTACCATTATTTATAACGATGAAATTATAATTAATTAATAAAGTAAAAGTGCCCCTTTGTCATTTTAAAAATAGAATAAAATGTAATAATCACAAAAAATCTTAAAAAGAAAAAATATTTTTAAAATATCATACCTAACCCCATCACCTCGAAACAAACACTGAGAATATTTTGATGTACTTCTATCTAGGTTTTTCAACACTGATTGCATTTTTGCATAGCTGTGTTAAAATAAATTGTACAAAATTCTTTAAGATTTTTTAATATCTGATTTTTCCTCATTATAAAGGAAGTGCATGTTTGTAGCTGCAAAACATAAATTTGGGGGGAAAATTCTTTTTTTTTTATTTTATTTTACTTTTGTTCAATTACAGTTATTTGCATCCTCTCCCCTCCCCTCCTCCCTTCTCCTCCAGACCCCCCAGCCTCCCTCCTCCCCCTTAGTTCTGTCCATTTGTCCTTTACAATGGTTCCTGAAAACCCTTCTCCCCATTGTCCCCTCCCCCCTCTCCCC